>OX637548.1:21654306-21818263 GCA_951800025.1 Oligia strigilis | reverse complement strand
CTAAACACGATATATCTGCTGTTAGTTGTCGAGGAGTTAGGTACTCTGCAGACTATCCTGACTGCAGCATCAGGTCATGACTTGATGATCATGAGAACAAATGTGGCAAATGCCCTATCAAACATCAAAACAATTTACTAAAACAGTCCTTGCCTGTTCGAGTAACTTCTTACTGTTAAGGAGTTGTACCTTCCATCATCAGCCCAGCTACCTGAGATGGTGACAACCATACGCAAATACACAAGATACTTCATAAAATATGCGAAAAACAATAAGTGAGCCTATAAAATTTGAGGGTTGCTCTCGATTTCTCTAAGATCCCATCATCAGATCCTAACTTGGTGACAATGGGACCACCTCAGAACTATCTACTTTCGAACAAAAAAAGAATTTTGAAAATCCGTCGACAATTGGCGGAGTATTCGATGAACAAACATACTGTGGTATCTTCGGGTTTCAGCTCTTCATCCTTAATGAGAACACTAGTTTCTACTTGTCTAACGTGAGGTATCGTAAACTTAATACATTTCGTTTTTTTTCCGTTAAGAAGTAGATTATTGACATTAAACCAGTTAACTACTTTTGCAAGGGCGTTATTTACATCGTCAGGAACCAGCTGCTGACCTTTGAGTTTAAATAAAAGTGAAGTGTCATCTGCAAACAACAATGTATCTTGTTTATCCCTTATGAGGTAAGGCAAGTTATTTATATAAATAATAAATAATAATTGTTGTTATAGCGGCAACAGAAATACATCATCTGTGAAAATTTCAACTGTCTAGTTATCACGGTTCATGAGATATAGCCTGGTGATAGACGCACAGTGGAGTCTTACTAATAGGGTCCCGTTTTTACCCTTTGGTTATTAACCCTAAACAAAAATAAAAGTTTAGGTTTTTATTGTGTAAAATAAACAATTAGTAGTCTGTACTTCCGTTAATATGTATAACACAATAGCAGCGATTCGGTATACTCAATTATTATGAGTTCATCAAAATTGTAAAACAAGTTGTAGAATGGTTGTCCAACATCTGTTGTAACAGGGGAAAAAGATTTGCAAGTGTGTTTGCAACGACTCTGGCAGTGTGTGGACATGCAGTATCATGCATAAGTAGAAATTAAACACCAAATTGGGTCCGCAAAGGAATGACAACATCTGATACAATCATTCCAGCCAAAATCTGTACATTGAGATTGCCTATCCAAATCAGTTTGGTTCTTCCACCAATCCAAATACCCGTCCATATGATTGTTCACCACTGTATGCATGGACTTCCTGGCGTGATTTTAAACGTTCATGGCGACCAGAGGTCCTCCAATACCGTGTACGTCTAGTATCAAAAGCTATTCTCTTTTCAAATGACAAAATTTACTAAAAGTATCCAGAGAAGTTACAAAAAAAGTAATTTAAAAAAATTAAACCGACTTCAAAAAGAAATTAACTCAAAATTATGAAATAAATTTAATTTCGGAAGTCGGTGTCTTGGGATCTGTATTTTAGTTTTGCCACCGATTTCCGAAATTAAAATTATTTCATAATTTTGAGTTAATTTCTTTTTGAAGTCGCTTTAATTTTTTTAAATTACTTTTTATTTGGTAATTTTTAGTTGTTGCACTAGAATTTGACCAAGGTTTTGAGATGTTTTCCCTTTGACACTACACCCGTAGTTCGTATCAATAAGCCAGGCCGTCACACTTTCACGTCTTAGTCCATATCTTGAAAATTACTGAATCGATTTTGATGAAACTTGCACTGTTCCCTAAGTTGAAGTAAATGTAAGCCAATAAAAAAAGAATGGTCACGATCCGATTAATAGTTACGGAGATATGCGTGGACCAACATACATACAAACATACATATGTCTATAAAATTTGGTATATTTGTTTGGAAGCCCTAATAGATTGTCATATGTGAATATAATGCAATTCCAATAATATTACATACATACGTGTCGAATTGATAACCTCCTTTTTTTTGAAGTCGGTAAAATATAATTAAAAAACCAAATTATTAGTAACTAGCAAAAACATGCTGATCTCCAGACACTTTTGATGTATTTACATTTTAATGTTTATTTCCTCTATTCTTTTAACTGACTTCTTAATCAAGTAATTTATTCAAATTAGGCTGATAATCAGCAGTTTTTGAACCTTGAAATGACAGACAGTCCCCCAAAATGCCTTGCAATTAAACTTTCACTAGTGTTTTAGCTGGGAAGAAGTGGCACAAACAAACACCCCAGCTTACTTAAATCATCATCTGCCCAGCCTTTCCCAACTATGTTGGGGTCGGCTTCCAGTCTAACCGGATGCAGCTGAATACCAGAATTTTACATGAAGCGACTGCCTATCTGACCTCCACAGCCCAGTTACTGGGTAATACAATACCCAGCTTACTTAGATATCTACAAATAAGTTTTTACTTCTGTTTGTGTATTGCTATAAAGTAAGATATGCATGCCTTGTGGATAAAAAAAAACATTGTTCTCTAATGTGAAATGGAAAGATAAAATACCAGGGAACTAGAGGTAGATCTCTCAAGTTCAGTTACTGTACAATTTAAATTTCATGAGGTACCTATATTGTATAGGCAGTGCAATACCTTCTAGAGTTATGCAGCAATGATACCTGTATTTAATTATACAAATGAATTGATTGATTTTTTTGCCATTTTTAATGCAAACAGTATGTACTATTTTAAGTACCATTGTTATAATAGTTTTTTGCAGGCATTCGAGAGCAATTAGCAAAATGAACTTTGGTACTTATTGATTTAAAAATCAGCGGAATGTTCGAATCATACGTTAATGCGTCGCTACGGCACCAAATACAGATGAAAATATATACTTATTATGAATCATGTACATACAAAGTACGATACTATGAGTTAATAATGTACGTAAGCTACGTACAAAGTAAGGTTTAACGTTACAAATCTTACAGGAAAGTTGGGTCCCGGGTAAGGCCTGGGCGGCATTGGAGAGCCCTGAGGCTGCGCGGGTCCCGGGTAGCGCTGCTGGGGCTGCATGGCGCCGGGAGGAGGCGCGGGGTTCGGCCCGCCGGCAGGAAAACGTTGTGCCATGATTTACACAGATTATTTACTATGCTTTCTATGTACTTAAAAACCACATTACTTATTAGATTAGACTAATTTGCTATTATTTCACAGCACATCTCATAACCCACCAATTAATTCAATATAATTATTAGAGGTTCAATTCAATACTGTCAAGTCAATAAAATGTCAAACATACACAACAAGTCAACAAACAAACAAGGAGTTAACCAAAGAGTAAAGTAAAGGGGCTATTACATCTTCCTAAATATCGGATCCGTTATTTAGGATCCGATTTAGGACAAGAAATTTAGTCGCCGGAGCTCCTGATTACACGTTCACTGATTTAGAACACTAAATCAGTCGGTAAGGACGAGCGACGAATGACGGACGTATCGAGGTAAAAAGAAGTGTGTCGATATGACCCCAATATTAACGAAAAACCAAAAAATTGGTATTATCGTAGCCCTAGCGGTTGGCTCCACAGAAATTAAAAAGAGAAAAAAAACGAGATGGGTGAAAAATTATTTATTATTGCGTTAAAAACTAGCAAGCATGAATAATAGGAGGGCTTTAGAACCAGATGACTTCAGAAATTATGTTCGAATGAATTCAAAAGAATTTGATAATCAGAATTTGATAATCGCGAAAAAAAAAATCAGCTGTTCCCTACATTTATGTTCGTATAATTCGTCAAAATGTAAGGAACAGCTTTTTCGCGATTTCAGGTTTGGTCCCATAGTAAAATTTGCTCATAATGATGAGTACAATGACCTCATAGGAGGTTGATAATGTTTTACCAATAACCCTGTATTATTAAATCTGGTGACACCTTTTATACAAAAAAAAAATACTTTTTATCTATGCATACAATCAATGAAAAACTCGTACCTACTTAATACCTATGCATACAATCAACGAAAAACATGCGCTCGTGACGGCAGGCGAGCGGCGACTGACAGTGTTGCCATCTCGGTTTTTGAAAAGGGGCAGTCGGACAAGCTAGAAAGAGCTAGATTTAGCAAATTTTGCCATGAAAAGTGCTAGAAAGTGAAAAAAACATATATACAAATGCAAAGGGTTAAAAATTGTTTATTTGAAACGTATTAATTTTAGAACGTCCAAAATCTAATTATAATTAAGTTATTAAATTGTTAAAAATCAGAGTTATTCTTAGAAACAATGGTTTATTCTTAGAAACAAACTTTGGGAATTCCCCAGTAAAGAAGCAGAAAGAGTAGGTAGGGCCGTAGGGTTACCAATGTTACCATAGCAAAACTAAAAATATACCCAATTAGTGATCATAAAGTGTAAACTGACGAAATCTATCTACATGACACGCATTGTTTCATAACTTGGTAATCGCGGTGCGAAGTTTTCGTCTCGCTTGAAAAGGGCTAGATTGCTCTTTTCGGGCTAAAGCATGAAAAAACGAGTTCACCTACAGTAAAAAGTGCTAGATCTAGCCCGAAAAGGGCTAAGGTGGCAACACTGGCGACTGAGCGTCCTAAATGTGATTACACCGTTCCGATTTAGGATGCGATTTAGATTTAGGACGTCGGAAACCATTCTTGTCCTAAATCGGATCCTTCCTTCCTAAATGCGATTAAACTATCCTGAATTTAGGAACGACTAAATATCGGATCCGATATTTAGGAAGATGTAATAGCCCCTTAACTCATGGAATTAGTATGTACTATCAAACCACAGATTACTTGGTGACCACACCCACGGAAGGGTTAGTTAGACATCGTATTTATAGCACAGTCCGCACTTTTTACAATAATAACATCAAATAACTTAATGTTATCCACGTGTCAATAAGGGTAAGCAAACCATAAGCAAACTCAAATTGCAAACAAAAGCTTACAAAACGAGACCGAGATGATACTCATACCACGCAAAAGATGACAGACCATAGACCACTTTTTTTTTTGTATAAAGTGTTGCCACTTGCCAGCTTGCCATGCGGCTCTTTTGAATCTTCGACGAAAGGGAGAACATTATGTCGGCCGTACACGCTTGCCGAACCATGTTAAACTATCACAAATTATACGTCAATAGGGAACCATACTGCCTATTTCTGGTGCTAGAGGTAACTGGATAACAGAGAGGTATAAAAAGGATAAAGTTCCTAATAATTTTAAATTGTAAATAATTTAAATACTTATACAAATACTGTTTATGAGACCGTACTTTTGTAATAATGAAACCTGTAACGATAGTATATAGTGGGGAATAAATAAATAACGTAAACAGAAAAACATGAAGTTCTGTTATTTAAGGAAGGATAGAAAAAAAAAACTGGTTAAATGACTGTTATGAGTGTTTGTTATGCTAGAAACACACACAGTTGTTGTGTGTGTACTATCGTCGGCGTCGGTCGGTCGTCGGAGAGACTTTTTGAAAAGCCTAAGTAAAAAGTCATAATTTGAGGTTTGGCTCTCGCCTATTTTCTTCTCCAATATTGGATTAATTTAAAAGATATTTCATAAACAGAATACGAAGGATTTAGACTGTGTCCACCGACCTTTATTATACAAATGATAGAGGTCAGTGCATTAGAGAAGCAAACCTCATTAAATTGTGTCAAAAAAATGTAACCAATAGTTAAACGCGACGACGTAGCTTTGAAACCACTACATATTTAAAAGTAAACATAATTATATCTGTCTCACTTACACAAGTCGCAAGCTTCGATCAATAATACTATTATTGATCGAAGGTCGCAAGGATAATACCGTCGCTTAGATTAGACAAAGACCGCAATATAAACATGCAATGGCGCGAGGGTGTTGCCTAGCCATGGGAAATTTTACCCAACTTTTTAAGCCATAAAAAACGCAAAAAAAAATGGTTGCCTGTAAAGTCGGTTTTACGGGCGAAAATTTTACGTGACAACGTCTTTTTCTCGGTAGAATATTTATTGATATGAATATAATTAAATTGCACAATAGGAACAAGGAATTAAATGAAAATAAGAACGTAACGTTACCGAGCGTTACACTTTTTCATAAGTGACTCCCAGCCGCAACCTAATTTAAGACGTTGTCACGTCAAAAACATTAAACGTTATGAACGTTATTTTTGAATTATGTATTTAAATATTTAAAAACAATTATTTTTATGTTACAATGTTATTTTTGACGTGACAACGTCTTAAATTAGGTTGCGGCTGGGAGTCACTTATGAAAAAGTGTAACGCTCGGTAACGTTACGTTCTTATTTTCATTTAATTCCTTGTTCCTATTGTGCAATTTAATTATATTCATATCAATAAATATTCTACCGAGAAAAAGACGTTGTCACGTAAAATCTTCGCCCGTAAAACCGACTTTACAGGCAACAATTTTTTTTTTGTTACACATTGTCACACATTTAGTTTTATAAAATATTTTAAATCACATACTCTATAAATTAAAAATTCCCACATAATGTGGGAAACTAAAACTAAGTTTTTAGTGGCAACATTGAACCTAATTTACAAAATTCGACATTTTATTTATTTTTATTGCGTTTTTACGTTGATATAAACACAGAAACAATAAACTTACGCGTGGAAAGTAATTCCGGTTAATTTATTGTGTTTTTGTGACCTCGAATCGCACTCTTTCACTACGCATTTTCCCATTTTGGCGGTAATTTTCACTCGGCTAACTTCGGTTGGCGTCACACAGAGCACTGAACTGACATTAGCTACGCTACGATTGAGGCTGTGGCCTTCATCCCAGTGGCAACGCCTTGGCGCGGTAATTGCTAATCTAGTGTATGTATATCAATGGGTCAGTGACTGTGTCCCTATGTTTTTCTTTTTACATTAATAGTTGTCTGAAAGTTTACAGAAACAAAAAGAATGTACTTACAGAAACAAAAAGAATGTACTCAGGCTAAGGAATCCAATAGGGAGCCTGCCGTTTTGCCGAAAAGATTTTGCCAAAATTTCACTACCCAAACAAATTTTCGCAACCTTTTATTATACCAATGCAATGTTTGGAATAATTTTAGTATGCACATTTTCATTTGGTCGAATTTTTACTTGGCAGAATATTATTAAGGATAATGTCATTTAGGCATTTGGTCTTTAATCAAATGATTTATTACGGCAAACAATCTTTAGACAATAAACGTTTGGTCAAACGATTTGTTATAACAAAAAATATAAAGGCATAAATAAGATTTTTTGAGAATTTTTTTTTTTGTTAATTAAATAATTAAAAAATGCAATTTTATTTTAAAATAATCATTTATTTAATACAAAATATTTGTAACTTACTATTTTAATTTTTTGCAATGGACATTATCGAGAACCGAATTAGTTACGAGGTTAATTATAAAAAAAAAATGCTTAGGTTAGGTTAGGTTAAAACTGTGACCTCCTACGCACTTGACCAGCATCACCATCTCCGTCAACTAGTGTCAGACTTTCAAACTTGCAGTGACACTCATGACCAGGCACTGAAACGCATATCAGGCCTTGAAGCAGAATTATGCGAAGCACACAACACCATTTCGACCATCAACTCTCTGAAAGCCAGCGAACAGGGGGCCGATTCTACTAATTTGCAACGTTACACGATCAAATTGTGGTTTAGCAACAGTTCGATTTCGATCTCCGTTCGATAGTTACATAAAAAGTCATTCTACTATTTCATAGGCAAACTGGAAACTGAATCGAAACTGAACGTATCGGGCACGTACAGTCAACAGCAAAAGTAGATGATCAAAATCAGAAATTCAATACTAATGAACGGAGTTCGCGTCAGAACTGTGTGGCGTCGAAGTACTACTACTAAGAATACTTACTACGTAGAATACTTTTGAATCACTTCCACGCCACACAGTTCTAACGCGAACTCCGTTAATTAGTATTGAATTTCTGACTTTGATCATCTACTTTTGCTGTTGACTGTACTAGCGGGTAACCTGTGTTACCAACATGCAAAATAGTATGTTTTAATAATACCACAGAAAAAAAAGTTGAATCTAAAAATGTTATTACGAATACATGTCACCGAAAGTATTTTTGAATACAAAATGAAATTTAGACCATAATTAAACTTTTGTATTGTATATTTTTTTGTTACACATACAACATTTCAACTTTTTTAATTATAAAAACTCAGAAGAACGTTTCGTTCTACGTCAGTTGCTGGCCAAATACTTGAAACGAAACGTTTCGGTTATGTCAAAGACATACCACTAGGCATAGGGACACGGTATCGAATAGAAAGTATCGATACTGTACTCATGAGTAGTATCGAAAAAAAAATCGTATTCATAAAAGTAACTATCGAAACAAAAGTATCGATACTTTAAGGTATCGAGTACTTTTCTTATGCCTCGGCCACGAAATAAACGCCACGCTTGAGGCGTCAATTCGCTACAAGTGTTTTTTCTAAGCGTCAAAAGCAAGGCCACGAACTTCAAATATTCGCCTGTAGCGTGTACGTCGGTGGGGGAATGAATCAGTTCAGTAACATGCTCTGTGAGTACAGAGTGAGCACGCGTCGACATAACACGTGAAAATGTCGTTGTCAAAAATACCTATAATAATATTGTTAATAAATCTTAAAAAAGAATTTTAATTTCTTCCCAATTTTTTTACAACATTCCTAAACTTATGTTGCAGATGTGAACTCATCCATAACGCATTCAATTTCGGATTGCAGTGATATTCTTCAATATTCATATTGAATTAGTTACTATAAACGCGACAAAAACAAAACAATTTGTTTTAAACACAGACGCGCGGAGCGACCGCTTTATCGGAGCGACTGTTTGTTTCGTGCACACTGTGGAATGTTCTCATACAATTAATTGTTTTCGACGCGCGTCGGATCATCCAAGTCTCGTGCAAATTCACTCGTAGCAAATTTCGCTGCTGTTTGCAGCGCTACTTTGTGGCCTCGTAGTTATTAGACATACATTTGTTTTTGACGCTCGACGCTGACGCTTGCAGCGCAAGGCGAATCCGCTTGGAGCGTCGCATTTCGTGGCCCTCGGGTTAGTGCCTAATTCGCATAGAGCATAGGTCAATATCAGTCAGTAAATAACGTCAGTTTAACTTCAGTAGAGCAGGACATGAAAAAACAAATGGTATTGGTACACTTTAATACAATAATAGAAAAAGAAAATTGTAACTTCAACAATTAAAAAAAAATAGAAACAAAATTAAATTATTTAGTACTATAAGGCATATACATTAAAGTTCCCATTCCTCCTCTGTACAATCACTAGATGGCGTTGCCATAATTAGTAAACATAAGCCGTAAAGAATAAAGAAGATCGCAAGTTTTAAATGGGTAATTTCTAAGATTACCCATTTAAAACTTAATTTCTTATTCGATACGATACCTGCCAAAAGTACTCATTGAGTAAAAGCATCGAATACAAAGTATCGAGTAAAAAGTATTTCGTATCGAATGGAAATGTACTCGATACTACAAAGTATCGATACTTTTTTCGTGTCCCTAACTAGGCATGACGAAAGATTTTGAAATCCTCTTCCGTAATGTAGGTTCTCATTTACTATATACGAAAACACCTTTATTTCGGTAATAAACTAAAGTTTAACGAAGTTTAAAGCCATTTTTCTAATATTTTTTCAATAGGGCGCGAAAACAGCTCGCAGTTTTATGGCCTCCGCTAGGAGTAATAGTGTCATAGACTACTATTAAATATGAATAGTGTTCTGTGGTCATGGCGTCGGGTCTGACGTGAGACGTCACGCCTAGGTAACATCAAAAATCAAAATCAAAACGCGTACGCGCAGTTAGAAGAAAGTTAACAAACATTGCATATTTCGTGTGATAAAAATGAATTGTAAAGTTTATAAGTGGTGTGCAGTGCCACAGTGTAAAACACATCAATAACCTCACCCAACAAGGTGTTTATTTATGTCCCAAACAAGAAAAAAAATGAGATCAATGGATAAAGCTCGCACGGCGAAACCCGAACGACTTATTCACGAATTCGCCACTCTAATTCTGTGAAGACCATTTTGATGTGAGTATGTTACTAAGTATTGATAGGTTTTAAACTTAAAATGTTCGTTTGACGTGAAATAGTTGAAATATTGAGGCTATGAAATAACTAATATAATTAAGGTTATGTTTGTTTTGGTCTTGGAGAGCATTCTTTTTATCAATTTTAATTGTTTACTTTTCTTTTTTCAGTTGTCAAATGATATGGAAACTATATAGAGTATCACAAGTACGTATGAAACCAAAACCAGGATGTATGCCCAAAAAAAGTATTTGCCAACCAGATGGGGATACACAAACATCTGACACAACAGAGAGACCCTGTATTGCTAAGAAACGAAGGATAATGGTTCTTAAAGAGTGAAAAGCAATTCAAAGAAAAAAGTATAGATAAAGAACAATCAAGTTCTGAAGAAATTGCATCTGCTAGTTCAGGTACATATTTTATTAACTCATTTATAACATAGAATATAGCATTGAAGAAGTTAACTTTATTCTCAGTATTATTACATACATTGTCAGTACACTCAAAACTACATAGATCCTAGTAATCTCCTATTTGTGTTCATAATTATAACTTTGCACATAAATAACAAAACATTTGTTTTACAGTTCAGCAGATTGTTGAAGAAGTTTCCCAATTAACACCAAGACTGTTGGATAAATCAGTTCAAGTACTCATTAGTATGTAAAACATTCAGAAGTAAAGCTAACCAAACAAAAGTCAGTTCGATAAATTAGATGACATCACCATTGAAGCTGTTTCTACATTCTGTTTCTAAACCACCATTTAAAATCAAGCATGGTGTTAATAGTAACCCATCAAGACCAAGTATAAGTGTTTTGAGTAAATAGCCAAACAAATAGAACAATCAGATAGTGATACTTCTTATACTCCCTCCGTAACTCACACAGAATCATCAATATCCATAAAATCTCTTCAAATGGAGTCTACATCTGACTGTAGCGAGATGCTAGAGGATGACAAAAGGAGAGAAGATTTAAACGCTTTAGAGTGCACCTCGAAGAAAATGAAAAAAGCCCCCGTTCTTATATTGATGTTCCTTAAGTTGTTTTTATTTAGTTAACTTGATTCAAGAACAGACAAACATGCAGTTTAACCATATTTTACTATGTATTTTTATGTTACCTTGCAATCAGTAAATTATAACTAAATAATTTGTATATTGTCATCATGTACCCATGGTTATTGTGTGTAAAGTGTATGCTGTAAGCAGTTAAAACTACATATCTGTCATAAGGTTTGAAAGGTGAATCACTAGCCTCATAAAGTGCCCAAATTTTAATGAGCTAATGTAACTTAGGATAAGTGCATTTTGTGTTGTGTGTGCACTATGTTTTTGCTTTCCTTTTTTTTTGGTATCAAGTGGCAGAAAAGCAATTTTTCTGGTTACATTATTGATAACACAAGATTCGTTTGTACAATTTAAATGTAAATAATCCTCTCTTTATGAGGTACAGACGCCAGCACATCAAGCTACTACAATCTGTCAAATATCTTTAATAGATTTTCAACTTTATCGCTAAACCATAAGGTTCAAAGTTGATTGAGAAAATTTGACAGTTTCGGGTAGCTTGATGTGCAGCTGGCGTCTGTACAGTCACGAGCACTAATATGTTAACACTTGGCAACTTTCAATTGCGATTTTTTCGTGAAATAACGAATGCAACGTTGAAATACGACACTTTACGCAAACCTATGGGTTCGAAAATACTTTGTTCGTAATAACATAAAAATTAATTCAAAACTGAAGGAGAAAATCGTCTTTGAATAAAGCCAAGTGTATACATACTTATGCTCGTGACTGTACATTGAAGGTACAGACGCGTCGTTCCGTCGCTTAACATTAGTTATAGAATAACAATAACGGTCTTTGGTGCGACATTTGATTTGATGAATAAGTAATCAGTATTAGCCTAAAACGAATACTCAAAGTAAATCGTAGATATGTTGAACTTCTTTGCTGTCCGTGTGTATAATGGACTCTCTATGCTTTCCAATTCCGCCAAGGAAAAATCGCTGTTAAATATTTATTTTATTTTGTGCACATCAAGCTACCCGAAACTGTCAAATTTTCTCAATCAACTTTGAACCTTATGGTTTAGCGATAAAGTTGAAAATCTATTAAAGATATTTGACAGATTGTAGTTGCTTGATGTGCTGGCGTCTGTACATTCCTTTCATAAATAGCATTTTCATTTCTGTAACAATACACCCGTCATTCTGACCTACACGAATCTTTGTTGTGGGTTAATGAGACTGATTGAAATAAAAATAACTTGAGTAATGTTAAGATAAATTATATTAAAAAACTTCAATAAAAATATACCAAATCCTTAGTCTTTAATAAATAATTTATGTTACAATAAATTAAGTATGTTTTATTTAAACCCAAAATAAAATCCGAGTTCAACTGTCGCTAATGAGACACAATTACTTTTCTTTTGTTACCAATCTTAATAAGATTAATCAACAGTTGAGAGGAGTGCAGCTTTCTGTCTAATAATAAGCACCTGCGAAAAGAAAATTAATATTACAATTAGAGCAGTGGTATCGGCCCCGACTTATGAGTTGTACATAGTGAGTTTGAACCCAGACAGGCACCTTGTGTATTTATTTAAATCACCACTGCTTTCAAAACTGTGAAGGAAAACGCATGTCCTTGAACCAAAAATTCGATGACATGACATCCACCAACCCGCACTGGGCCCATGTGGTGGTTTACAGCCCACTACCTCTCACAGAGAGGAGGCCTGTGTCCCAGCAGTGGGCATGTTATAGACTGATAATGTATATCTATCTATGGTATGGGTTTGGTTTCTGCACTTAGTCCTTCAGTGGACCATTGTGCGTGGGAACCGAAAAAGCAAAATTAAAATGTTTAATTTTGCTTTTTAGTTCAAACTTTCTAAAGAGCATAGGTTCATTCATTAAACATAATATGTAGTAGCTAAAATAAAATATAATACTGCAGCGCCTCCTAGTGATTTAAGAATCCTCACTAATCAACCACAAAGCCATTATTGATGATGAAAACCGCATCCAAATCAGACTAGTAGTTTTGGAGATAAATGGCAACATTGGTTTGCACAAACATATCCTCTCACTCCAAACGCACATACCGTTGTGGGTAATAAAGAAGAAACAACTCACAATTAAAGTATTCAAGGAATGATATCTCTTTCGGTTAAAGTACCGCTCTTCATGAATGGTTGGGGGTACTATAGCAACATGTGTGCCATCAATGCACCCCAGAACTCCAGAAATGCCAAACTTTCTATTGAATCTGCAAAATATAACACATGCAAAATAGAACACATTATTTATATAAATTAGGATCTAAGTCTAGGTGTGCAAACAAATAGATATGGAAATATTGCATTGGGCTGCTTTTGATTTCATTACGGTCTTCTCTGGTGCTTGGTTTGACATACTTCTTAAAAATATGTGGCATAATATGTACATCTATTCTGTCACTTGTTTTATTGCTCGAGAAACTGAGGGTTGTGACACGGCATGACATTGAGACTGGCCTACCAGTGTTTGGTATGAACCAGTTGCATAAAAAGCCAGTGCAACCAAGATCTAAAACGAGAATAGAGATGTTTTAAAGAATAATTGGTCAGTGGGTCGTCTTAGGGGCGGTCACATTATAACATACCTATGTATGTACCTACTGGCGCAAAACGATAGTAAATATGTACTAACCTTTGTTTCCGTATCAATACTACCGATAATAGACTGTATAATCTATGGTCAGAACGAAGATTGACGGTCATGTGAGGACTAATTTCTAGGTCTTTGGAGAGTCGGTACGTTTTAACGAACTGACGATGCGTGAGGTCAAAAGCATTATTGTATAATCTTGACGAGAAAAAAGCATTATTGTATAATCTTGACGAGAATTTTCTCCTTCTTACGTTCCCGATGTCAACCTCATGGGCAAGTTCAATAAAATCCATACAGAACATCATATTTCTATGTAAGACAACGAAAGCGATCTTTTATCGACTCTGTAAAAGTTGCTCTTTACCAACTTATGTTCAACCGTGAATTTTTGACAGATAACCGCTTCGATTCGATTCTAACAAGTGTCAAAATAATAGTAGAATGTGACGAAACGTAATTGTGGGTAAGTAGTAAACGTTACGCGCATGTTCGATTTTGTTAGCAGAATAGGTTTTGAAATCTTTTCGATCGACCGTTGGCGTAATCGAAGTAGAAACGTTGTTCATTAGTAGAATGTGAAAACGCATATCAGCCGTAGTTCCATGGCGATTTTTGATGAATTTTGTTTGTAGAATCGGCCCCCTAGATCGATGCGGTAAAATTTGCACTTTACTAACTTATATTCAACCCATAAAGTAAAAGTACTCTGAGGTT
This sequence comes from Oligia strigilis, assembly GCA_951800025.1. Taxonomy (NCBI): domain Eukaryota; kingdom Metazoa; phylum Arthropoda; class Insecta; order Lepidoptera; family Noctuidae; genus Oligia; species Oligia strigilis. The sequence goes on along the minus strand of OX637548.1, from coordinate 21,803,820 downwards.
CAACCGTGAATTTTTACAGATGAACGGTTTTGTTTCGATTCTAACAAATGTCAAAATAATAGTAGAATGTGACTTAGCGTCACGCTCATGTTCGATTTTGTTAGCAGAATAGGGTTTGTAATTGTTTCGATCGGACATTGGTTTAAACTAAAACGTAACTGCAGTGGAGTCGTTGTTCATTTGTAGAATGCGAAAACGCTTAAAAACCGCGATTCAGTTGTGGTTCTATTGCGATTTTTGAAGAATTTTATTAGTAGAATCGGCCCCCAGGTTGCCAACACCAATAACCTTTTCAACGAGCTGGTTGGTAGTGTACCTGGACTGGAGTATGCGAAGCCCACCATTACCATAGACCTGACTGGGAACGATACCTTAACTAGATGTCCAACTCCAACTAGTCACAATAAAATTAAGAAATATATTAAAATTAGTAAAAATATTAAAAGGTATAAGAAACTCTTGAAGACACAAAGTGTTCACAAGTTTAACATTAATCTTAGGAAACAACGTATTAACTTACAAAGCCAACTTGATGAATGTAATAATAAGTTGGAAAGTAGCAGACAAATGTATTATGTCGACATACAAAACCTTCAAAAGGAATTAATGAGCAGGGAAAATTCACTTAAGGAAATATCCTGTAAGTATGAGTCTAGTCAACTAATGCTAAGCGAGCGCTTGCAGGAGGCCTGCGAGTTGGTGGACCTCGTCAAGTACAATGCAGAGAGGTATGAGTCACTGACCAACAATCTCACTTGTAGTTGTGCTCCCACTCACACCACCACCTCACCACCCGATTCACCTCAGATGTCGCAGCATGTTGTACCTACTACTTCACCCATTTCAACTCATACTATAGAAACTATCTATCCCGCTCAAAGTAATGTTTTGGTATTTTCTGATAGATTAGGATCAGGTTTTGGATCATTATTAAATAACCGCTCTAAACATACTATAGTTAACTGTTGTTATCATAACCTGCATTTTAATGAGCTTGTTCATAAAATAAAACATACACAAATGAATGAGCAGACTACTGTAGTTCTTTTAATTGGAAATAGTCTGAGCTTAACAAAAATGGACATAGTTAATGGTATTGACACCCTACTTAAATTAAAACTAGGTAAATTAATATTATGTGCATTGCCATATTCTGATAATTTGTATGATGCAGAAAACGATTACATTTATAGTTTAAACAACTTAATGCATATTTTGACATGTCGTCATAGTGACCGTTTATTGTATTTTGATACAAACTATTTTGTTAGGGATTTTGTATTAGTTCAGGAACATATGTTTCTACCCAAGAAAAGTCAACATGTATTGGCTACTTTGTTAGCTTACAATTTACACGCAGTTATTGATAATTTAACTGAGACTAGGTTAAGTGACGAAACAGTATTATCTAGTACTTCTAATAATACTGCTATTCATTCTTTAAACTTTTAGAGTCGACAAAAGAGAAGCATAATAAGAATATTTTACTATATCACCAAAATATAAATCGCTTTTCTGGCAAAATCCTAGACGTAGAAATGTTAATAGATAAATATCATATGGATATATTATGTTTTTGTGAAACATGGTTAAAACCGGATAGAATGTTGTTTAATGTAAATAATTTTTCAGTTGCCAGTGCGCACAACAGGTCCTCATTAGGGGGTGGTACTTTGATATTATGTAATAGTTCTTTTAGGTATAAAGAAAGAAAGGATATCACTGCTTGCTCTGTTGATCGCTTATGTGAGGTAGCATGTGCAGAAGTTGAAGGCCATACTTTCTTATGTGTTTATAGACCACCAGCCTCAAATTTGTCATCATTTTTAATCATAATGGAAGAAATACTTAGTAAACTTTTTAAAGATAGTAAATTTGTTTTTGTTTGTGGTGACCTAAATATTGATCTATTAGTTAATTCACCAGAAAAATGTAAGCTCATTTCATTGTTTAAATCATTTAATTTAAAATGTATATTTAATGAAGCAACTAGAATAACAGCAACTTCAGCTTCATGCATCGACAATGTATTCACTAATTGTAAAATAAAAGACTCGTCTTTAATTAGTGGCGTCAGGTCTGACCATACTGGTCAACTTGTGTCATTTGACTTAGGTAAAAGATTACACATAGATAAATCAATTCAATTAAGACCTCTAACTAAAAATAAATTGAAAATGTTTAATAATAATGTTCTTAGCAATCTTTCAACAGCAAGTTTTGATTCACAAGACCCCAACATAAACTATGGTACATTATTTTCTACAGTATGCCAAGAATTCAATAAAGCATGTCCTGTAAAAAAAGTTACTATCAATACTAAACCAAAATTTAGTGAATGGGCCACTGCTGGCATTAGAAAAAGCAGAGATATTTTATATAATCTGTATCACGAGAAATCATTAACCTCTGATCAAGCCCTTCATAATTATGTAAGAAATTATTCTAAAATATTCAAAAGAGTCTGCGCTGAGGCTAAATCTAAATTAATAAGTAACAAAATTAGTATGTCTAATAATAAAATAAAAGCTGTGTGGCAGGTAATTAACAAAGAAACTGGAAACACAAAACAGCGAGATCAGAATGAGTTGTCCCTAAAAATTGATAATGAAACCATTTCAGATAAGTTAAAAGTTGCTGAGACACTAGAAAATTTCTTTACCAACATCCCAATAGAGGTTACAAAGTCTCTCCCCTCATCACCTATATTAGCTGAAGCTCTTCTTAAAGAAAACTTTAATAAAGATATTCCAAGCTTTGAATTCCAGCCCATTTCTGTTGCCACAATTAAAAAAGCATTTAAAAGTCTTAATATAAAAAACACTGAAGACTTATGGGGGATTTCTGTTAAGGTTCTTGGAGATATTATTGACACAATTGCCCCTGCCCTAACAGGCATATTTAATCAATGTTTAGACAGCGGTACGTTTCCTGACTTAATGAAACATAGTAAAGTAGTACCAATTTTCAAATCGGGTAGTAAGTTTGATCCCTCTAATTATAGACCTATATCTGTGCTACCAGCTATGAGCAAAATCTATGAAAAAATCATGCTGGACCAGATGTTGTCACATTTTAATTCAAATGGGATTTTACATAGTCGCCAGTTTGGTTTCACGAAAGGTAGGTCGACGACCGACGCGGGAGTAAAACTCATCAGTCACATTTTGGAATCCTGGGAGAAGTCCCAGGATGCAATTGGCGTTTTCTGTGACCTCTCAAAAGCGTTTGACTGCGTTGACCATAATACACTGATCTGTAAATTATACCATTACGGAATTCGTGGACAAGCTGCTGATCTTGTTCTTTCCTATCTGTCAAAGCGGCAGCAAAAAGTAAACGTTAATGGGGCGACGTCATCGGGGTCTTTAGTTAAGATGGGCGTGCCTCAAGGCTCAATTCTTGGCCCTTTCCTATTTCTAGTTTATATTAATGACCTTCCTTACATGATGGCTAACTTGTCGGATATCATTTTATTCGCGGATGACACTTCCCTTATTTTTCAAATAGATAGAAAAGATACGGATGTCTTACATGTTAACGAGAGTCTGGCTGTTCTTTCGAAATGGTTTGCAGCTAATAATCTTTTACTTAATGCGAACAAAACTAAATGTCTTAAGTTCTCATTACCAAATGTACCTCAAGTGGGTCTGAATTTAGAACTTGATGGCAAAAAACTAGACGCTGTTACGGAAACTGTATTTCTAGGAATTACTTTAGATTCAAAATTACAATGGGGCGCACACATTAGAGCTCTCTCAGGTAGATTAAGTTCAGCTGCATATGCAGTAAGAAAAATAAGGCAGTTGACAGATATAGCCACAGCTAGGTTAGTATACTTTGCTTATTTCCACAGCATTATGTCTTATGGTGTTCTGCTGTGGGGATCGGCAGCTGACGTAGATTCAATTTTCATTTTACAAAAGAGGGCAATCCGCGCAATCTATCAAATGGGTCCTCGCGAGTCTCTTAGAAACAAATTCAAAGAAATTGATATACTAACTCTGCCTTCTCTTTATATTTTAGAAAGTATTTTGTATGTTCGCAAAAACTTAGGACTCTTCAAAATAAGAAGCGATTTCCACAATATAAATACACGTAGTAAAAATGAAATTGTGTTACCTAAATTTAGATTAACTAAAACTAGCAAGTCATTTCTTGTAAACGGCGTCCGTTTTTATAACAAGTTGCCAAAGTCGGTTACAGAACTTAGCGATGGAAAATTCAAAACCTTCATCAAACGTGTCCTTATCAAAAAAGCATATTATAAGATTAAAGACTATGTTGAAGACAAGGTAGTTTGGCAATAATTCCTTCTGCACATGTGGCTTCCCTGGCTACTCATTAACGGCTTAACTATTTAAATGTCTATTAACTGCTCTCAAATTACGATGTTCATTTTTTATTTACTTTACTTTTTTGACATAATCTCTTTATTACTTGACATTATATACAGAAAATTCAAATTTTTTCCATCTCTTTATTAGTGGTTGTAATGGGAATCATATCACTAGGTTTTATTAGGTTTTTATTTTTTATTTATCCTTTTGATAGATTCTTATTTTGTAAATGTGAGGACTTTGTAGGCCTTGTAGACTTTAGATCTGTAGACCATTTTTTATTTTATCAAGTACCTGATACTTGTTGACAGGCCTACGCTATCCTCCCATACCTACTGTAATTTGAAAATATTGTAAAAGCCAATTATTTTTAAAAAGAGTAACCGTGGAGTTTCTTGCCGGTTCTTCTCCATAGGAAACGACCAATTGGAACCGTGCACCTAGCTTCTGACGTTTCATAAGTGCCCATGTAGGCTTATGTGAAATAAAATATTTTGATTTTGATTTTTGATTTCGAGCCGAGCGAGCGAAGCGAGCGGTGCCGCGGCAGCGGCCGGCGAGTGCCAGAAACGACTAAATTATATAGAAAAAAATATGGAAAAAAGAGATTATTTTTAACAGGCTATCGAGAACCGAATTAGTTAGACGAGGTTAATTATTTTAAAAAAATGCTTAGGTTAGGTTAGGTTAAAACTGTGACCTCCTACGCACGAGCCGAGCGAGCGAAGCGAGCGGTGCCGCGGCAGCGGCCGGCGAGTGCCAGAAACGACTAGATTATATAGAAAAAAAAAATGGAAATAAAAAGTAATTTAAAAAAATTAAACCGACTTCAAAAAGAAATCAACTCAAAATTATGAAATAACTTTAATTTCGGAAGTCGGTGTCTTGGGATCTGTGTTTTAGTTTTTTGCCACCGACTTCCGAAATTAAAGTTATTTCATAATTTTGAGTTGATTTCTTTTTGAAGTCGGTTTAATTTTTTTAAATTACTTTTTATTTCGTAATTTTTAGTTTTCCCACTAGAATTTGACCAAGGTTTTGAGATGTTTTCCCTTTGACACTACACCCGTAGCTCGTATCAATACGCCAGGCCGTCACACTTGCACGTATTAGTCCATATCTTGAAAATTACTGAACCGATTTTGATGAAACTTGCACTGTTCCCTAAGTTGAAGTAAATGTAAGCTAATACAAAAAAAAATGGTCACGATCCGATTAATAGTTGCTGAGAAATGCGTGGACATACATACATACATACATACATACATACATACGTCTATGAAATTTTGTATATTTGTTTGGAAGCCTTAGTAGATTGTCATATGTGAATATAATGCAATTCCAATAATATTACATACATACGTATCGAATTGATAACCTCCTTTTTTTGAAGTCGGTAAAAAAGTCTACCCGAAACTGAACTAGTTAGACGAGATTAATTATTTCAAAAAATACTACCAGAATACTTAATATTATTATTACCTGTTTAGAATTTGTCCCAAGTGGAAAAAACACCCTTGTAATAAAACGTCTTCAAAGTTAGATCTTATGCTTGAAATGGCTGCCTTAAAACTGCGAAAACTGACGATACTAAATATTTGGCAAATGTAATTTTGCGTAAAATGAGTTATTCCAACTGAAATATTTGACTAAATAAAAATTGGTAAAAGTACTAGTTGGCAAACAAGTTATTGTTTAAACGTTCACTTGCCAAACATTAGGTTTGGGTTACAATTATTTGTGAAGAGATTTTTTGCTTAGTAATAATTTGGCAAATGAAATTATGCGGAAAATTGTTTGGGAAGTGATAATTTGGCAAAATCTTTTCGGCAAAACAAGGGAGACCCAATCCAATAACTTGTATAGGTAAGTAATGAATTATTAAACACTACTTGCAACCCCTTAATAACAATAGATCTTACTGAAGATTCCACTATGAAACCTAACAATAGCTCATTGACATATATTATATCGCCGTCCCCGACGAATAAAATGGTAATGTACTATTACGATAGTTTTAACTTTATTGCATATATTCGGTATTTAGAGGTCCGATTACACTTTGTAAATTTTTTTCAAACATTTCCTACGGTTATCTCAGAAGATTCGAGATTTTTATGTGTATTGTAATGAATTTAACAATATTATTTATATGTATGCTTAATAGACTTGTGGCAACGAATAAAATTGTTAGAGACTATTACAATACTTTCGATACGTTACATTTCCAGTAAGATGCTCTTACCATTATATTCGCGGGAAAAATATTCGACATAATTTGCGTAAAGCTTAATCCCACCAAAAACATTTCCATGTAAAATGTTGCCAAGACAAGACCTCATATGGCTCGCACTGCCAAAAAGTTATCAGATCTCATGTAGAGCCAAGCTTCTAACTCTACACGCCCTAACTTCACAAACTCTCCACCTTAGTCAAAATATGAGGCTTGGCCGTTTCGTTACTACAAAACTATTGTATAACAGAAAAGTAATGAACAGTGAATAAATTTTTCACCTTACTCCCATGTGATGGTAGCGAAACGGCCAAGCCACATATATTGACTAAGGTGTAGAGTTTGTGAAGTTAGGGCGTGTAGAGTTAGAAGCTTGGCTCTACATGAGATCTGATAACTTTTTGGCAGTGCGAGCCATATGAGGTCTTGTCTTGGCAACATTTTACATGGAAATGTTTTTGGTGGGATTTCACATCTTTTTGAAAGTTGCTTATGAAATATTTTTTTTTTGGGGGGTTCTTTACCAAAAATCCTGAAATATGTATTTTATGATTTATTACAAGGAGTCCCTATATCAATTTTCAGAACTCTAGCATCAAAATTTGCGGAAGTCTCTTACAAACTTCCATCCCCTAGTTTAAGGGGTTGGAGGGTAAAAGTTCCAAGTTTTAGAATTGTTTTGTTGTTTGTGTACTATTACTAGCTTACATACCAAATTTCAGCTTTCTAGGACTTCAGGAAAAACCTTAGAATATTGATGATTATGAAATAAAAAAATTTTTTTTTGGGGGGTTGGGGGTTATTTACTGAAAATCCTGAAATACGTATTTTATTATTTGTAACAAGGAGTCCCTATATCAATTTTCAGAACTCTAGCATCAAAATCTGCGGAAGTCTCGTACAAACTTCCATCCCCTATTTTAAGGGGTTGGAGGGTAAAAGTTCAAAGTTTTAAAGTTTTTTTGTTGTTTGTGTACTATTACTAGCTTACATACCAAATTTCAGCTTTCTAGGACTTCAGGAAGACCCTTAGAATATTGATGATCATCAGTGAGTCAGTGAATCAGTGAGTAAGTGAGTCAGTGACGAAATCGGGGTATTTTAGATATCAATTAATTAAATCTAAAGTATAAGAGCTATGCAATTGAAACTTTATAGGTTTAATAAGTCAACCACTGACATCATATCCCGAAAATTTTGTTTATCTGGTATAATCCAAACCCAAGTTATGAAGGTTCAAAAATACGACGAAGTACTTCGAGAAAAGGTAGGTAGTGCCCTTGCGCTTCGCTTGGCTCGTCTTGGCGTGGGCACTCCCGTGCCCCCAGATACAATTTTATTCTGTGACAGACAATTTTATTTTAAAATCGTTAAGTTCTTTACGATATATTTCATTAAAAATTACAGAAGGTAAATATTGATTACTATATCCTTTCATTATAATTTTTTTCTGTAATCGATTTAACGATTTACGCTGTGATAATTCTGCCTTACACTGAGTAAATAATGGCAGCATTATTTCCTCCGTTCTGCCTTACAAACCATAACATGTTATGAAATTTCAATAGCGTCCCATCTTGTTATGGGAGTATCGGAATAGTGAGTACCTACACTTGTGTATTATTAAGAAGCAGTTACCCTGGGTAGCTCTACTTCTCGTCGTCTACATGATCAAAGACTTCAGAGCCTCTGAAGTCTTTGATCATGTAATAAATATGTCGCATCAGCGGGTGGCCGAGATGCGATACATCGGGTCTTCTTCACGATCCGACATAGTTTAGATAGTTGTGGGCACTACAGTGGGTACTCGAACGAAAAGATTATTTTAATTTACAGTAACTTTAATAAACTAGCTATTTACAACCGAAACGCACACGTGCGTCGGAAACAAACACGTGCGTTGGTATTGAGCGATTGCCGTGACTGTCCGAGTTCGACGGTCGACTGTAGACTGACTGTCGCAACACTCGGTCTCTCCACCAGTCCTCGCGGCATCCCCTCCACCGACGATCGTGTCCAAGCGGTAGGGCTCGCTTGCGTTTCCGATCACATGATTCTTCGTTTACCAAACAAATTGTTAGATGGCGCTGTTCGCTGTACTGTGTTGCCATCTATCCACGACACGGCCATCCCTGACTAGCACCCGTCCTCGGGTGTAGTACCTGCGGACCAAATATACTCACAGAGTAAGCAAGCTCGGCTATCCTGCCAAATATCTAAGGTAACTCGGCTATCCTGCCATTACCTAATAACTAAGGTAACTCGGCCTATCCTGCCAATACCTTATAACTCAGGTAAATCTATCTCATTGTTACTTTAATTTCTCTAGTCTTCATTTACAATGCCTTGTCAAGGTTTCGCACCCCCAACATTAATCATTAGAAAAGGTTCGGTCAGTAAGTTGAACCAAAGAAAATCAAAATTCTAACGAATCAGTTACTATTTACCAAAATCTGTGCAAAAACACAGTCCAGAATCACACCAATGATTCTTACCAGATCAGTTGTCACTTAAGCTACTGCACATAAGGTGCGGTTGAAACTAGTCACCACATGTGCCTACTACACATGAGGCGCTCTGTGCACCAACACAGACTAGAATCGACCCATTGATTCTCAGAAAAAGAAAACTAGCGCAATATGTGCTACAACACATGAAGCGCTCTGTGCACCAACACAGACAGGACTCGACCCATTGATTCTCAGTAAAAGAAAACTAGCGCAATATGTGCTACAACACATGGGGCGCTCTGTGCACCAACACAGACAGGACTCGACCGCGATCAACAAGTTAAACCATCAAAATAATTGTAACAAATCAGTTTGAATTTACCAAAATAAAATTCATTAGCATTGTATACTCAACTCATGAAACTTTCATTGTAATCTGTGCACCAACACAGACTAGAATCGCACCAACGACTCTTTACATATCTACCGCCACATATGTTACAACACATGAGGGGCTCTGTGCACCAACACAGAAAAGAATCGCACCAACGACTCTTAAGATATCTGCCACCACATATGCTACAACACATGAGGGGCTCTGTGCACCAACACAGAAAAGAATCGCACCAACGACTCTTAAGATATCTGCCACCACATATGCTACAACACATGAGGGGCTCTGTGCACCAACACAGAAAAGAATCGCACCAACGACTCTTAAGATATCTGCCACCACATGTGCTACAACACATGAAGCGCTCTGTGCACCAACACAGACAGAAATCGCACCAACGATTTCTTATAGACCCATCGCCACATGTTGCTCATGAGGTTTGGTCTTAAGTTTTGAGTTTGAGTGTACAAGCCATTCTTAATCAAAGGTGGTCTCACTACCACTGTCATCAACTATGACATCTAATTCTCGAGTAACTTGGTGATCGGGTATCCTTCTCACACAATCATGAGGGTATTCTTAGACTCGCTGAGTCAAGCGCCTTTACTCGTAAAACAATCATTAAAGCAAACTTACTAACTTTACTTTAGTCTAATCGAATGTTATCGTAATTGCATTTTTTTAATACCCTGTGTCGCGTGATCTACTATCTCATCTAAGTGAATATCAGTCAACTCATCATCAGTTGTCACTAAGCTAAGCCAATACACGTTGACGCAACACAATCTTTGATGATAGAGTGACAGAATCGTAATAAAATGGATGTGACTCACCCAGTATTCATCAGTACACTGCTCGGATTACCGACATAGCAAACTTGAACCGTATCACTCGCTACTAGCCGCTGCTGCAGGCACTGGCCCGAAACCGCCTGAGACCCCGCCTTACTGGCGCCTACATCATTACTTCGTGGACACCTCGAAGCAAAATGTCTGGTGTTGCCGCATCGAAAACAAATGCTGTGGGGCACTGCCATCCTGCTTGCACACGTTCTTGTGTGTTAACCTGTAACCAAAAATTCAACAGCAGTGCATGTTCCACTCGGCCAATTCTGACCATTTACGGCTTCTAACTTTTGAAATAAGAAAACTTTAATCCTCTTCTTATTTTCAAAACTATTTCTAATTTAACTAAACAAACTTTGATTAATCTTAGCAAAAACATCCAATGACCAAAGCCATGTAAACAAACTTTGATTTTATCTAATGAAAGCGAAAATCATCAACCAGAGCTATGTAAACAAACTTTGATTATCTAAACATAGCGAAAATCATCTAGGTACCAGAAACGGACCTCTGAACTTCCGATCTAGCTTAGTCTTATAATCTGATTTCGCTCTTCGTTTTTTAATAACACGAAATCGCCAACCGGAAATGTTGTTATAGCTGCCTTTGTCCTATCATAATATTACTTTGCAAGTAAATGTCGGGTAGAAACGTAATAAAATCCCAAGTTGTTGCTCGCTAATCGCAACGCTACATATGATTTGTTCTGTGCTGAATACACACGTTTGGCCAAAACTAGTCAACGCAACAACGTTATTAACTCGTTTGCCACTTAATTTGTTTGCACAACTCGCTTTTACTAACTTGCATTCAGCACCAGAATTGTAAACAAAACAATACAGCTCACCTGTATGTTCTAACGTGTCTGAGGGTAGTTGTACGACGTCCACTCGCCGTTCACTAAATTTCCAGCACCTTGTTGACCATCCGCTTGGCTGCCACTGCTCGTGCAGGGTCGCGATATGTCCTCGTTTCCCTCACATGCAGCACACGAAGGGCTTCACTGACGGCTGCGAGGCCGCTTGGCTCGATTCTTAGTCACTCAACGTCCTTATCCAGGTGAAATCCAGGCAAAGAAACATCGCACCGTGACGTCATCGCTCTGATGTCGCATCAGCGGGTGGCCGAGATGCGATACATCGGGTCTTCTTCACGATCCGACATAGTTTAGATAGTTGTGGGCACTACAGTGGGTACTCGAACGAAAAGATTATTTTAATTTACAGTAACTTTAATAAACTAGCTATTTACAACCGAAACGCACACGTGCGTCGGAAACAAACACGTGCGTTGGTATTGAGCGATTGCCGTGACTGTCCGAGTTCGACGGTCGACTGTAGACTGACTGTCGCAACACTCGGTCTCTCCACCAGTCCTCGCGGCATCCCCTCCACCGACGATCGTGTCCAAGCGGTAGGGCTCGCTTGCGTTTCCGATCACATGATTCTTCGTTTACCAAACAAATTGTTAGATGGCGCTGTTCGCTGTACTGTGTTGCCATCTATCCACGACAAATAAATAAAATTTAATAAATAAAATTTAAATTATTTTCTAAAATATTAATATTAAAGTTTAATATTAATATTTTAGAAAATAATTTAAATACCAGTTGATTATTAAATTTGTTTAAATCGTTCAATCTGTCAAATGTGTTTGTAGAACCAACCCGACTACGACTACTGCTACGTTTTGTTGCTGCGACTATTTAGATAAAGCCGTTGTTAATTATCTCCCGTCCGATCACAGCGGTCAAACTGTAAGTTTTGAGTCCAACATGCCAATACAAAAAGTGCAGATCCAATCCAGACCAATAACATCAGGTAAGTAATTTAAATAAATTTAATAGCACTTTATCTTGTAAATTAAGTAATCAGAACCTTACAGTGAACAATGTTAATATTTTGTATAATGAATTCTTTTCGGTATTCCAAACCGAGTTCAATAATTCTTTTAAGAAGATCACTAAAAGTATCAGCCCTAAGTTTTTATTTTGTGACTGGGCAACTAAAGGACTTAGGAAAAGTAGGGAAAGACTTTTCGAGCTGTATGCATTGAGCTATATAACGTATGGCCTTAAGCCTTATAATAACACGGAAACTTTTAATAAGTATGTTGCTACTTACTCTAGAACTTTTAAGAACGCTTGTAAAGCAGCTAAAGCCTTATACATTAGCAACAAGGTTAAATCAGCAGACAATAAAATAAAGACGGTTTGGAAAATTATAAATAATGAAACGAACAGGAATAAAAAGCATAATTCTGATTACACACTACAGACGTCAAGCGGTCTCATTTGCGATAACAAAGAAGTGGCTCAAGAATTAGTAAATTTCTTTACTAGTATCCCACTCAAAACAACTGAAACTTTAAATTCCTCGCCCTCCCTCGCTTTTGATTTAGTAAGGGCGAACGTTTCAGCTTGCCCGGTTGAATTTAACTTTAGGCATATTAACCCCTTAACAGTAATTAAAGCTTTTAAGCTAATTAAGATCAAATTGACAGAAGATCTTTGGGTCCATTAAGGTCTGTACCTCCATAATTGAGACTATTGCTCCTTACTTAGCCCTAGTATTTAATTCGTGCGTGGATCAAGGAGTCTTCCCCGATTTAATGAAATACAGTAAGGTAATACCACTTTACAAATTCGGGGACAGTAAAGACTCCAATAATTATAGACCCGTATCCGTTTTGCCGGTTTTCAGCAAGGTGTTTGAAAAGATAATGCTTACTCAAATGCTCAATCATTTTAACACCAAAGTTTCACCAAAGGGCGTTGTACGACCGACGCCGGTGTAACTTTATTAAAACACATTTTTAACGCGTGGGAAGAGAAGACGCAATAGGAATCTTTTGTGACCTCTCCAAGGCATTTGATTGCGTCGATCACAGTGTGCCACAAGGCTCGATATTGGGTCCTTTCCTCTTTTTTAGTGTATATTACTGATCTACTCCATTTATTAAAAAAACAACCGCAAATGGTGTTATTTACTGATGACACTTCCTTAATTTTTAAGGTAAATAGACGTGCTACAAATTTTGACGACGTAAATAATGCCCTACTGCAGGTTCAAAATTGGTTCACTGCTAATAATTTAGTATTAAATGGAAATAAAACTAACGGTCTTATTCATAAAAAAAGCTTATAGAAGGTTTAAAGCACACATTAGTTAAAATGCTCATTAAGCCTTTAAAACGTTCGATAAAATTTTGTATTCATAAACGCTTCATAAACGTTCGATAACTAAAACGTGCTTTAACTTCAATATAAATATAAATGTTGCCATTTTATTGAAGTCATCGAACAAATTGGTCAATATATTGAGTCATCAAACGAGAATATCTGTCTACGCACCAAATAATTGTGACCATAGACATTATGACGTACGGAAAACTAATTTATTGTCTACGGTTTCGACAGTTTTGCCGCGTTAACGTCATTTTTGACAGTGAATTTGTTAATGTAATTTTATTGTCAGGCGAGCGAAAACCTTTGAATATTTTTTTGTATTTAAAAGAAATGGAATTAAGACCGGAGACTAGTTCCAAAAAAGGGCAAAGAAGTGAATACTCGTTTTGGTTGGAGGACGATAAGGTTTGTACTGTTACAACTAAAATGTGTTCAAAGTAAGTTTTGTTTTGTAAACAATCTTTATTTCTTAAACTTATTCTTGCTTTTGCTTTTCCAGATCTTTGGAAGAATTGGTCAGGGAGAGAGTTTCCATAATAGAAAATGAAGGTGGACGCTGGTGATGGCGCCAAACAAGTACTTAGCTGAATTCTGGGCACAATAAGAAGATAGAAAATAAAAACACATACTGACTGACACCAACGCAAAAAAGGGGAAAAAGGCGGCCTGGCATGATTTACGAATTAGGTGCCTATCCAATTTACTTATAACTTACAAAGTTCCTTAGTAAGCATGTCAAGAACTTCGTTTGATGAAGAGAAAGAATTATAACATTAATTTTGTATTTCAGGACAATAGGAAGAATGGTGCTTCACTACAAATAATAAACAGAAGAGGTGGCATAGATGGCAAATGAAAAGAAACATTTTAAAAATGTTGTTCTGCTAGCACAAGTTCTAGAAGCCAAATTAAAGTTTAGAGTATTTTAAAAATAAATTAATTAAACTGATATCTGTATATGTATAAGCTTTTTATTAATGCACTACTTGCTAAAATGTTTCCTCTTTATCTTCTTTGTGTCGCGGGGACGACTGTATTTTAGATCTTGTTGGCCCAAAACTTTGCCACTTCCACAATGTTGTCAGTGGCAGCGCAGAGGTCACTTTGACTGCATGTTTTGGGACACATAGGGTAGGATAGGAGGCGGAGCATGGTTTGCGACATAGCTTCACAACCACTCCCTACTGGAGCATCTCCCTGCAGGGTGTAAACCTACATGATCCACACGGAAGTCCCTGAACCGTCTCCGGACACAAGTGGGAAGATGTACCTCTAACCTGGTAAAGTGAGGCTACCTCGGTGGAATGTTTCCTGAAAAGTTTGTAAATTAGCATTTGCATTTCCCCTTGCAACTTCTTGGGGTGACTGTATGATATTCATTGATATTGCTACCTACCCTCTAACTGAATGTCTCCATGGTCAACTGCAATATTGTAAAGGACTGCTCTAGCCACTATGGTTGTTGCATGTAAAAGACATTTTGAAAGCGTTGTTTCCACAGCCCAAAACAGCAGCGTCCCACAGTAATTCTTGTTGCTATTCCTCATATCCAAGACAAACTTACGAATCTGCAGAAAATGCATTTTACAGGGAATGATAAGTTTTTTTTAGTAACAGGTACCGTGGTACATTTGGTTTTAAAAATACTACTTTTTTAAGATTAAATCTTACCAAACAAACCAAACCAAATGTACCACGGTACTTAGCTGTTACTGCATTTTCTGAAGATTCGTAAGTTTGCCGTGGATGTGACGAATTATGTCCTTCGTTATATTTTTCCTCGCTTCTATTTTGCATTGTAGTTATATAATAACTAACTAAATTGGTTAAACAGAAGTGCAACATAAATTAAATACAACTGCACATGTTACATTTGTAGGTCAAACGTCATTTTCTATCAGCTGGTATAGAGTCGGCCATTTTTTTTTCCTTATAGTACTGTTATAGTAGGCTTCTGGGTTTCATAACTTTATAGTAGGTTTATAGAACGTTTTAGGGCTAAAATGCGTTTATGAATAACAATTTTTGACAACGAGACATTAGCAAGACTTTAGATGTTCTATAACTTATTATGAATAAGACCGTCAGTGTATAAGATTTTCTTTACCAAATGTCAAGGGTAGTGATTGTGAGATAATATTGAATCAAGAGAAACTAGAATTCGTCGATAAAACTGTTTTCCTGGGGATCACGCTCGACTCAAGGCTACAATGGGGTCCTCATTTAACATCTCTTGCAGGACGGCTAAGTTCAGCAGCTTATGCTGTCAGAAAAATCCGTCAATTTACTGATGTAGATACCGCGAGACTAGTCTACTTTAGTTACTTTCATAGTATCATGTCTTACGGTATTTTGCTTTGGGGACGGGCTGCAGACAGCGATTCTATTTTTATTCTGCAGAAAAGAGCCATCAGAGCTATACAGGGTTATTGGTAAAACACCAGCAACCTCTTAAGAGGTCATTGTACTCATCATTATGAATAACGCGATTTCAGGTTTGGTCCCATAGTAAAAGTTGTTCATAATGATGAGTACAATGACCTCTTAAGAGGTTGCTGGTGTTTTACCAATAACCCTGTATATAATCTCCGCAGGCGCGATTCTCTAAGGGAACTGTTTAAGGAAATTAACATCATGACGGTGCCTTGTCATTATATCTACGAAAACATCATGTATGTAAGGAAAAACTTATATCTTTTTAGTAAAAGAGGTGAAAGACATAATTATAGTACTACAAATAGGGACCTATTAGTTCAACCAGGTTTCAGACTGGCTAAAGTAGATTAATCTTTTATGGGGTACTGTTTAAAATGTTATAATAAAATACCTCCCCACATTCTTCAACTGAATGAGACAAAATTCAAGTCTTGTATAAAACGCACACTATGCAGTCAGGCATATTATAAGTTAGGGGATTACATCGCTGATAAAAATGCCTGGCTCAATGCTGGTCCTGCTCCACAACCACAACTAATTGATTGACACTTGAAAGTATTGTTGGAGCTGCTGAAGATTGTAAGACTATCTTTGTAGTTAATTTCAATATTTGGAAGAGGTGCTTCCCTTTTTCTTTTTTTGTGTTTCTGATATTACGAACATAACTTTTTTAATTTATTCAATCAAGTTTTAATTGTTGAATACTTCAATATTAAATATCTCTTCCTGTTTGGTAGGTAATAAAATTCTATTTACCTTTTAAATAAATTGCAAACTGTAGTTTTGTATAATTTATTTAGAAGCATTTTTTTTAATTTTGTAAATGTAAGAACTATGTTACCGTTTATTATGATTTTTTTGATGTTGACTTGAAAGAGCATGGCAGTTGAGAACGTGTCATGCTCACTTAAATGTCTCACCGATGGTGGCGCGTGTGTTGGATCATTCGTTTCCCTACAAAATGGTTGAGCTGGATGGTGCTGATCCACGCGTCATGTTCGTGAACGGGCGCCGTCGGTTGAGACTGGTCATCTCTTAACTGCCAAGGCTTATTTTTAATCTTATGTCTTGAATTGTTTCTTCATTTCTGTCTTTTTTACATTGTTCTCACATATAAAAGCAACAAGAATAATGTACCCAGGATTTTGTAATATCTTGATTTAAAAAAGTGTCCATGGAGTTTCTTGCCCGTTCTTCTCCATAGAGATCTACGCTTTGGAATGGGCAACTAGCTTCAACTTTCTGACTATTTAATTTTCACATTTCATTTCATTTTCACAATTCAAAAGTGCCTGTACAAGGTTTAATTGAAATAAATGATTTGAGTTTTGAGTTTTTTTTTTGAGTATTTAGATTAGAGGTGTATAGATTTGTTCTGTAAAAAATTATTAATAAAATAAAAAAGTAATTTAAAAAAACTGGCCAAGTGCCAGTCGGACTCGCATACGAAGGGTTCCGTACCACACGGTAAAAAAGGCCGAAAAAAACACATTTGTTGTATAGCATTACATACAGTCATTTGTTGCAGTCCTCGCGCGAACTCGGAAGCGTTCGGGTGTAGAAAAAATGTCTTCCGAGAAAGTAAAGTGTGTATCGTGTAACATAGTGATAAACGAGTTGTTATGTTTTGTGCAAAACAAAATAGACATTATGGACGAGGAGAGTTTGATCCGTTTGTGTATTAGCACCTATAACGAGGGAGAAATTGCAACGGCAAAAAGTTTATTGTTCGAGTCTGTTTCTACAAGTACCCGCAATATATCGAGGCGAAAAAACAAAGAACAGAAGAATATTGAAGACATTATATGCGTCTTAAAGTCAACAGACCCAGATAAAACCCCGATCTTTGTGGCCCGAATGTTGGAGAAACTACCACCGATATCTTTTGACCACATTGATGTTTCAGCTCTGTTGAAAGATATTCTGGTTTTGAAATCGGAAATTCAAAATTTAAAACAGTCAAGTGTGACGAAAGACCAATTAAATAGTTTAAGAGCTGACATTGATCATATGAAGTTTGCGTCGCTGGTGGATGCGGAACGGCCAGTATATGTAAACGATAGACGCGGTGGGTACTTACTGGAAAGAGATTGTGATAGTGGTCCGCTCGGTATCATGAATCTTTCAAATAATAACAGAAAAGTAGAAATTTCGCCTAAAAATAAAACAACAGAAAAGGTACATTGGCGATCACCCGCAGTTATTCAAAATATTAAGGCTGGAAGTTGCCATAGCGCCGTCTCATACGCACGCAGCTCGAGCCCAGCTGATAACAGTACCGTCGCCGTCGCCGCCGCCACCGGTGACACCGACGACGTCATACAGCAGCGATCGGGTGACTCACAAACTGTGAGTACGCATGATAGAATGTTGTCACCGTCGAACCGGTTTGTTAATGGAATACAAGCGTCCGAGATCGTCGCCGCTAGCGCCGATAGTTTAGACAGTCGTATATTAATGACTGATATAAACAAAAATAAGTCGTTAGCAGAGATAACGCGTAATGGTGTATGGAAATCGGAATTACCTAGTGAACAATGGATTACTGTGCAAAGGAGAAAGCACAGAAACATGCACTCGGACTCTGTTGTTAGAGGAAAAGCCGTTTACCTGCCGGAGGATAAATTTAAGTCCGCCAGTTCGAAGATACCTTTGTTCTTATCCAATGTACACAAAGATACGTCGGAGAACGATATTGTGGAGTATGTGTATTCGAAAACGAATGAAAAAGTTGTTCTTCAAAGAATAAAAATGAAAATTGAAAAAGAATACAATGCGTATAAAATGATAGTCGGCGATGACAAGTTAGACATGTTCTTTAGCAATGAGCTGTGGCCAGCAGGTGTAACATGTAGACGTTTCAGACCTTACAGAAACCCTAGGGCTGACAAGGATGAAAACAGAAAACATTCAAAACAATTATGAGTGCAACCTTAGTGACATACAACTGTAAGAATATCAAGCGCTCCGTAGAGGGTATACAGCAGCTGTGCAGCTTTGCAGATATAATTGCCTTACAAGAGACGTGGTTGCTGCCGGATGAGATGCCGTACTTGGCTGACGTGCACAGTGAGTTCGGGAGTACTGGGACATCGGCTATTGACGCGGCTGCCGGCATTCTCAGGGGTCGGCCTTTCGGTGGAGTTGCACTGCTGTGGCGCAAGGCGCTTTTCCCGTGCGTCTCTGTAGTTCCGTGTGTAAATCCGCGTATTGCGGCGATACGTGTGATGACGAATGATCGGCCAGTGCTAGTGTTTAGTGTTTACATGCCTACTGACTGCGCGGAAAATGTGCCGGAATTCACAGACTGTCTAAGTGCGGTGAGTGCCTTAATTGATGATAGTGATATTGAGTCCGTAATCATGCTAGGGGATTTCAACGCGCATCCGGGTGAGCGTTTTTATCGTGAGCTTTTAACTTTCTCCCAGGAACAAGACTGGACGTGTGTGGACACTAGCAGGTTGAAGCTAACATCTGAGACGTTCACATTCATTAGTGAGGCACATGGTTGTAGACGCTGGCTGGACCATTGCATGGTTACAAGTGCAGCGTTGGACTGTATTACAAATATATATGTAAAATACGACGTCTATTGGTCTGACCATCTCCCATTAGTCATCAACTGTAATCTAGATGTTATTAGACAAAAAGCATTGCCAATGAATACTGTTTGTAACAAAATTAAATGGGGAGATAGGAATGCAAGTCAATGTCAGGCCTACGAAAGCTTATGTAACTCTAAACTTAGGCAAATTGATTTGCATACTGAGCTACACCAGTGCTGTGGAAAATATTGTAATATTAACTCTCATAAAGAGATCATAGATAGTATGTATAAAGAGGTAGTAAGTGCCTTACGTGGGAACGCTGTTGTCACTTACGAGCAAAAGGCTGATAAACTAAGGAAGCCATTGGCTGGGTGGAACAGGTATGTAAGCGAGGCTCATAGAAATGCTAGGCTGGATTTCATGACGTGGTGCAGCTATAGAAAGCCCTCATCGGGTCCCGTTTATGACTCAATGGTAAAATCACGTAGAATCTTTAAAGGAAAGGTCAAGTGGTGCCAAAACCACCAGGAACAGTTAAGGATGGATTCGCTGGCAAAGCACTATGCCAATTCTGATTTTAAAAGTTTCTGGAAGGGTACTAATAAGTTAAATCCTAGGCCTGGTATCCCTGTGAGTATCGACGGAGTTGCCAACCCGAAAGATATTGCAGAATTGTTCAAAAATCAGTTTACCACACAGTCGCCCCTAGGACCTCCATGCGGTGAGCTCGATGTTTTTCCCAAAGTTGAGGTACCAACGGTGGTTTTGGCTAAAGAGATCAGGGCCAAAATTAAAAATATGGTAAGAGGTAAATCCCCAGGACACGATGGGCTAAGCATCGAACACCTACAGCATGCTGGTGTGCACTTGCCACGAGTACTCGCACTATTTTTCAACTTGTGTCTGTCTCATTCGTACTTGCCGGCGGATATGATGCGGACTCTGGTGGTGCCTGTAGTCAAGAATAAGACGGGCGACGTATCAGACGGGTCAAACTACAGGCCAATCTCACTGGCCACCGTCATAGCCAAGTTGCTTGACAGCGTGCTCAACTCGCACCTAAATAGACACGTTAAGATCCATGATGCCCAGTTCGGTTTTCGGGCAGGGCTGTCAACGGAAACGGCCATTCTAAGTTTGAAGCACGCTGTTAGGTATTACACGGATAGACAAACACCAGTCTACGCGGTTTTTCTGGACCTTTCCAAGGCCTTTGACCTAGTCTCTTACGATTTACTATGGCAGAAGCTAGGAGATACAACACTGCCACCGGAGTTCGCATCTCTCCTCAAGTACTGGTACCTACACCAAGAGACTCGGGTGAGATGGTTGGGAGAGCTTTCGGAGCCATGCAGGCCGAGGTGTGGGGTGAGACAAGGGGGACTATCCTCACCCTTGCTCTTCGGTCTCTATGTGAATGCGTTGGTCGAGCGACTCAGCAGCATGCGTGTCGGCTGCTATGTAGATGGAGTTTGTTTTAATAATCTGAGCTACGCCGACGACATGGTGCTGCTGGCTCCCTCGATTAATGCTCTCCGAAAGTTACTGGCTGTGTGTGAGTCGTACGCGGAGTCTCATGGGTTGATGTACAACACCAAAAAGACAGAGTATATCGTTTTCATGTCTGGTGCCAGATGTCCATCTACGGTCCCTCCTCTGTTACTCAAAGGTCACTCAATAAACAGGGTGTATAAATTTAAATACTTGGGCCACCTGGTAACAGATTCCCTGACAGACGACTTAGACTTGGAGAGGGAGCGCAGAGCGTTGTCAGTCCGGGCGAACATGCTGGCCCGCAGGTTCTCTCGATGTACGGTTGCAGTTAAAATAGCCCTCTTTAAGGCATATTGCACAACACTGTACTCGGGGGCCCTGTGGTTCAGATATACCCAAAGGGCTTACAATGCTCTGCGTATCCAATACAATAATGCGTTCAGGGTGCTGTTGCGACTGCCACGCTTCTGCAGTGCGTCGGGGATGTTTGCCGATGCACGCACTGACAGCTTTGACGCGGTATGGCGCAAGAAATCTGCCTCATTACTTCGGAGGTTGCGTGACAGTCCCAACATCATTCTGCACTCGATAGCCGCCCGGGCAGATAGCTCGCTTGTGTGGGCGTTGGCCGATCGAACCAGATCAGTTTTAGTTATTAGGTACTAACATAGGCTAAATAATTATTGTTACTAACACAGTGGACCTTGTTTGTTGTCTTTAAATAAATAAATAATAATAATAATAATAGGAGCCCCCCTTAAATATTTATTTTATTTTAATTTTATCATTTATTATTACAGTAAAAATACAACTGAGTATTTTGTGAATACTTCAAGTGCCTACCTGTTGCCAATTGCCATTATTGATATCGAGCAAAAAAGGGCCAAAAATTCGCGTTTGTTGTATGGGAGCCCCCCTTAAATATTTATTTTATTTTGTTTTTAGTATTTGTTCTTATAGCGGCAACAGAAATACATAATTGTGAAAATTTCAACTGTCTAGCTATCGCGGTTCTTGAGATACAGCCTGGTGACAGACAGACGGACGGACGGACGGACAGACAGCGAAGTCTTAGTAATAGGGTTCCGTTTTCACCCTTTGGGTACGGAACCCTAAAAATTAAACCGACTTCAAAAAAAAGAAATTAACTCATTAACTGCCTTCAAAGCAAGAGTGAACAGGCATCTTCTGGGCACGCTCGTTCCATCATAGACCTCATCTATCGCTTACCATCAGGCGTGATCGGGGTCAAGAGCGGGACCATTTAGTAATAAAAAAAAAAAAAAAACTCAAAATTATGAAATAACTTTAATTTCAGAAGTCGGTGCCTTTGGGATCTGTATTTTATAGTTTTAGTTTTTTACCACCGACTTCCGAAATTAAAGTTATTTATTATATTTCTTTTTTTTGAAGTCGGTTATATTTTTTTAATAACTTTTTTATTTCGTAAGTTTTAGTTTTTGCCTTAGAATTTGACCAAGGTTATGAGATGTTTTTCCTTTGACACTACACCTGTAGCTCGTATCAGTAAGCCCAGGCCGTCACACTTACACGTATTAGTCCATATCTTGAAAATTACTGAATCGATTTTGATGAAACTTGCACTGTTCCCTAAGTTGTAGTATATGTAAGCCAATAAAAAAATTGGTCACGATCCGATTAATAGTTGCGGAGAAATGCGTGGACAAACATACATACATACGTCTATAAAATTTTATATACACACATCAACACGGTCTAGGGATATTTCATACTCAATTAAATAACTCGAAAAGTACTGGCCGCATTGGAATCTTTTATACACCGATTTGTTTGTAATTTATCTCAGACTAATTCCAAATTTAAATTTTTGAAAATTCTTTTGTTTCGGTGGCAAAAAATGTCTTGATGTATAGGAGAGGGAATTTTCATTTGTGCGAAATTTAGAAAACAATACGAATTACGTTTACTTACAGTTTTTTTTCATTTTTAAACGAAAGATAAAGTTAAAATTGAGGTATTGTAGCCATGCAACGCCGACATTTGACGAGGGCGGAGATGTTACGAGCTGTGGGAATGCTGGAAGCTGGATCTGTTCAGCGTAATGTTGCTGAGGCCATAGGGACCCATCAAAATGTAATTTCAAGATTGTGGACACGCTATCGTGCCACAGGTGAAGTAGCGGAGAGGCACCGGGGGCCAAGTCGCATCACTACCCCCAGACAAGACCGATTTTTGCAAATTACTGCGCGAGCACAACCAAATGCAACGGCGACTCAATTGGTCCAAAGGCTACGAGTGGAACACCAAGTGCTTGTGAGTGACCAAACTGTAAGAAGGCGACTGCATGAAAGCAATCTACGCTCTCGTAGACCACTCCGGGTCCCACCTTTACGGAGAGGCAATCGTGGACGACGATTAGAATGGGTTCGGAACCACGTGGACTGGGGCCGTGAGCAATGGTCCAATGTGCTGTTCACGGATGAATCCAGGTTCGGCTTCCATCCAGATTCACGAAGGACGTGTGTTTGGCGAGTTCCTGGACGATGGAGCCGTCTCCAGAACCCTCAGGAAGTTCACCCATACCAAGGAGGAACAATTATGGTTTGGGCAGGAATTCGTCTTGGAGGACGGACGGATCTCGTTTGGGTGCGGGGCAATATGACGGCAGAACGATACGTCCAACAGGTGCTGGGGCCCGTAATCTTGCCCCACAGAACACAAATGGGGCAAGATTTCCTGCTCATGCACGACAATGCCCGGGCACACACGGCGAGAACGGTAGCAGCTTGGTTACATACACATAATGTTAGGGCCTTAGACTGGCCTGCTCAATCGCCAGATCTAAATCCCATTGAGCATGCGTGGGATATGCTGCAAAGAAGAGCTCTGAAGGAAGTTCCTGAAAATCTGGCTACAGAAGATCAACTTTTTGCGCACCTCAGAAGGACATGGGACAATATTCCGCAGCAAGACATTGACAACCTTGTTCTGAGCATGCCGAATCGTTGCCGATGTGTTATGAACATCATGGGCGCTTTCTCAGACTACTAACTTCAAGTTTATAAACACAAATTAAATGATTTTTCTATTTTTTTCAGTTTTTACTCACAAATTAAAAGTTCATTCATATACGATTTCCGTCTATGCTTCATTTTTTTTCCATAAAATCCTGAAATTTTAATCTAAGTACCTTAACCATTATTAAAAAATGGTAGAATATTATATAACGTATCTTTTAAATATATACATGTCATATAAATAATTAACACATTGATAGTAATTCGCTTTTTTAAAAATATCCCTAGACCGTGTTGATGTGTGTATATGTTTGGAAGCCCTAATAGATTGGCATATGTGAATATAATGCAATTCCAATAATATTACATACATATGTATCGAATTGACAACCTCCTTTTTTTTGAAGTCGGTAAAACTAGCTATTAACAAGCCTCCACTTACAGTTAAAGAAATAGTCGATAAAAAAGAAAGTACATAAAAGTTAATATAGCAAGAGAATAGTAGATAAGTTAACTCTCCATGAAAAAACATTGGGCCAAAAGCCGTCTCAATGTCGCCACACTGGTGCAGAACAAGTCGACATTAAGGTCCTTAAGAAGCCTATTGAAACTAAGTTACAACACTATTACCTGGTGGTGGGGAAGCGCTAAGGTAGCCTGCGAAATTCAAATTTTCTTACGTTTTTTGCAATTTGCTGGTTGATTAAAAAATTTATTGACCTTTCCAGTAAAGCTGCTTTTTAGGGTTCCGTACCAAAATGGTAAAAAGGAACCCTTATGGTGCGACTCAGTCTGTCTGTCCAACTGTCACAGCTGGATATCTCAAGAACTAGTTATGCTATCAACTTAAAATTTGGAATAGTAGTAGATATTATGACGTCTGACCAATTATTTAGAAAGATTTTTTTTGCAATGGACTGAAAGGGGTTCTTAAGAATTTACTATATGTATGAATTACACATATTATAATGAAAGAACATACGTCTTATTAAAAACATATTATATGAAAGAACGCTGTTTGCACACTCCACTTGCATAAAGAAAAATCTGAAATTATTCTATGTGATAGAAGTTAATGTAAAGATTACGGGAAAAATAAAACGATGTCTATAATAGTACCTACATTTTTCAGAAATCATCAACAAAAAAAATACATTACTTCCACTATCGGTGAAGAGATGGCGTCGACCTAAAACGGCAATTCCTTTTTCTTTAGCTCGTCCTTCCTGTGGTCAATATTGCCCCTCGTGTCAATTATATCATTCACACACGAAAAGCGTCAATCATCGGGGCATGCAATAGTAGATTATGCACCGAGGGGCTAAAGTTGTGTCTTATGTCACGGGTGTCATATTGAATCTCGAGCGCAATGAAGGATTCGGGATTTAACTCACGAGCGAAGCGAGGGAGTTAATACAAGAATCCTGAATGCAGCGAGGAGCCCAGAGGAGGATACTCTACTTTTTTTACACCTACTGTGAGAAAATAATAGCCATAGTACGAAAAACAAAGTATTTATTAAATAAACAAACAGTAAGAATAACATATTTAGAACTAGTTTGTTATATGCACTTACTTACATATTAATTGAAGTTAATGGTAACATTTGAGACATTAGTCCAGTTGTGCAAAGATAAAGTTAAGTTTTTATTTGGTACGTTTATAGATGTTGATGTGGAATTTATTTGAGTATTGTTCGTCAATGCTTCAGAATCTTGTATTTGCAGAGGAGCATTTTGGGTGGTGAAAGCTGGTGAAGATGGTGCATGAGGCTCAGGGAAAGATGGAATGTGATGGTGTGATGTTGAATGTTGTGGCGAAAAAGAATCAGATGACGTTTTTAAAGTGATGCTGTTACCAATTTGACAGCTTATTTTACTTTTGTTTTGTACAGAATTTTCAATGTAGCCCTCCGCTGCTGTATCCGATTTCCAGTCACCATGGCGTTTTATTTGGGTTATATCTGCTCCCGCATCCGCCAACAGTGTAGCCGACGTTCGACGAAAACAATGACCCGTATAGAGCTCGATATTTGGTAATCCTAAGTATTTAGCAATTCCTTCGGCATGGCGCTTATTTTGTTCTTCCCAATCATGACGGGTGCATTTTCCACTACTGAACGCTACAAAAAATCGGTTAGTGTTTATGTTAGGAGGCCGCAGAGCTTGATACTTTTCCACAACCTCCGCTCCGCGGATGACAACCTTTCCCTTTTGATTTTATTGTCTGGCAACTTAATCAATAACAACTTTTCTGAGTGTTTTTCTATATCTTGGACCTTCATGTTTACCATTTCTTGACAACGACAAGCCCCATTCACTCCAATAATTAAAGCCACCTGTAACAAAAATAAAAATAAATTTTACTAACAACATACGTAAATTCAGTAAGTATACCTATGCGTTCTTGTTCCTATTTGCTACCATGCTGTATTTTATTTATTTAAAAATAAAAAGATGTACTTACTTTTACGGCAAGATAACTATGATCAGGAGCTTCATTTAAAAAGTTTCAACATTCATAGGTGTGAAAACTTTCGATTTCTTTGGTTTGTGTCCTTCCGATTTCCTCTTTAGAAATGCTAATAGCTTAGCGTATGTCTTGATGTCTATATCGTCGTTGCGACTTTAAGACCTCTTATGTGTCACTTTTGGCAAAATCACTTTTTTACGCCAGCCGATTCTACATTTTGAAGCTCTATCGAATCCAAAAACTCTCATGTGTATACGACGTTTAAATCGTAAGTTATTTACGAAATTCAAGATCTCCAATGTGCTTGCTAATTAAAAATTGGTGCTTAAAAAATCTTATGTGTCAATGTACACATACGAGTTTTTAGTTGTATGACATACTCGTCAACTTTAGACAATTATTAGAACAAAATATCTTATGTGCATCAGATATAAATACAAGTTAAAGTTAGTTAGTTAGTTAATACTAGGTTAGTACAGTTCATACCTACTGCACCAAGTTCAAATATTATTGCTGGGCCAGGAAGGAACGTTGAATTGTCAAGAACTGCTAAAACATGGCTGGATATTTTACCAAAAGTGCCGAGCTATTGCTAACGTTCTAGCTCAAAAAAAAAATTATGTTGAATCGACTTTTCGATCTGAATCCCACAATACATGCATCAGGTTTTTAAGGAGTGGTGTATTGAAAACCACTATAGAGCTGCCTCTAGAAAGACATTTTCGAAGGTACTGACTAAAGAAAAAATCGGCATTCACTATCCTCGCAAAGACCAGTGCGACACGTGTTGTAGTTATAAAACCGTTAACATTTCCAAAGAAGAATGTGATAGCCATATTATTAATATACTCCCGTATTATTATTATACTCTTTGATGATAGCCTTATTGCGAAGAAAATTGAAGCTCGTGAAGCCAAAAAGAATGCCGTAGTTATTGCAATCGAAAAGGCTGTGGTTATAACAGTCGACGTTCAAAGTGTTTTGCTTGCCCCAAAGCTATTGGCTAGTGCGCTGTACTACAAATTAAAATTACAGTACCTTCTTCACGGTTTATAACGTGCTATCCAAACATGTGACAATTTACTTTTGGCACGAAGCAAATGGTAATGTTACTGTTAAAGAATTCCCATCTTGTTTAAATAGACTAGGTACTGTCAAAACCTGCCACTTTCAACAGAGAGCGTAATCATTATTTCTGATGGATACGGACACCAAAACCGGAGCCGAATTTTGTCTGGTTATTCCGTATATCTACCCCAAAAAATCCACCCTAAGGTGGATACGCGGAAACACATATCCGAGAATCCACCCTAAGCCTAGTTGGATAAACGAAATTTTTAGGCTTAGGGTGGATTCTCGGACATGCGTCTCCACGTATCCACCTTAGGGTGGCTTTTTTGGGGTGGATAAACGGAATAACCGATTTTGTCAAGTGCCCTAAGCGATTTGGCGCAAAGAAATAAAAATTTTATCGAACAACTTTACCCGGAAAAAGGGCACACAATGATGGAAGTAGATAGTGTTCATCACTAATACATAAAACCACCAATATTCGCTCCGCATATTCGCACCCGGATGAGGCAAGCTCGACCACAAAAGCCTTATGATGTCAAATCCATTCACCATGATTGCTTTCTTAATTTCGAAGGGATGGAATCGAACCTAAACCATAGGTTATGACATGCCATGTCGGTGAGTGGTCCGTACTTCCACAGCGAAGAAATAACCAAGAAACTGTCTGGCATCTCCAAATCGATTGTATAGAACTCCATTAAAAATTACTGAGAGCAAGTTTAAAAATTTACAGGAACTGAAAATGGTAACAGATCAGAATTATCATCCGTTTTACAATGCATTACAATATAATCCGGGTACTTAATACATAATTGCAAAGGAAACATGTCATGTGATAAATAAAAAAAATAAAAAAAACATTTTATTATATAGTTACATACCTCAGAAAATAATGATACTTTGATTTGTTACTTTTTTTTTATTCTAACTTATGATTCAACTGTCTTGTAACTTTTTTATCAACTGTTATCTTGTTTATATCCTAACTAGTGTATTCTGAGAAACAGTTTACAATTTTTTCAATAAAATTCATTGTTTTTTATTTTAATTATTATAGGCATTTTAGTTCAAAAGCTCTGATGTGTTACATAAAGCGCAACCGAAATCTCTTATGTGTCAACTAAAATTGTTTTTACAAGAAACTACTTTTAATTTCAACTAACAGTGGCAAAGGTAAAAGCACGAAAATCATGTGGCTGTTACCTATATTTTTTGTTGTAGTTGGTTTCATTATATTTTTTTCAGTAGACGGTTTTTATCGATTTTCTCATAAAATTGATTTTTACACATACCTAAGAGAGATCTTATAGTCGCAACGACGATATTGTGTTTCATGCTTATTGTTGACCTAAGCATTGAATAAGTACACCGTAGGCTACTTGACTTCTGAGTACAAGATAAATGCTGAAAATACACTAATAGAACTGGTTCCGAAATGGACTTGACGCCTTTCGTACTTTTCCATTTTTGGAAATTGTCGTAGGCTTTTATATAAGTTTCCTTTGACTTTTCCGGCAGTAAATCATTGGAAATATTATTAGCTTCGGTTGTAATGAATTCAGGAGTACAATCACTTTCATCACTCGATTTTATAATACTAAAGTTTAAATGCCAAAAGTTCGCCCCTATATTGCGTCTACCAATAAGTAGCCAAGACACGATCAATTCGATAAAAAAAAAAGTCTCTTCTACGGTTTTGTCGTGTGTGTCTATTGATATCACTCTCATGGAAGTGGCGTTTGTGTAAACTAAGCTTTATACAGGGCTCGTAGAATGGTTTTGGATGATTGGCTGTATGCATTTTGAATTTAGAACGTCATTGGAGACGATCGTGAAAATAGAGTATTTTTGATAAAATGTGATAAATCGACTGTACTACACAGTCGATTTATCATAGGATAGGTTTTATTATTTATTCACAAAATCCACAGCAATCTTTGCACAGTTTACTTAAAATAAATTAACTAATGTTACAGCCAATTACTATTACGGTATTACGGCGCGGTACGGTATTTGTTATTATTAATGCCAGTTTTAATGTTATTCCATTCCTTTTAAAAAATGGTTCGTAGTAATCGTAGTTATCTAATTATTCTTACAATATTATGTCTTCGAAAACATGGCAACGATATGAAGAAGCAGTCGTTATGATTTTGTAGGAAATCGAGAATATCGTCCACGCGTAGTAAGGGTATCGAGAATAGCTTTCCTCTTTCTGGCACCAAAGGGTGTTTGTTAGTACTATACTGCCAATTTAGCTGAGCATGTGAGATTCCAATTTCAAATCACATTATTGACCAGCGGGTCATAATGAAATCCAGTACCAGTCTGACGCAACTGTCCAACTGTCTAATAATAAAAAAAGAAACTATGAAACGCGTACTAAACATAATGGCGGCTATCGCTGTCTCGCTTTAACATCTATTCGACTCTATCATGTTTAGTACATCCCTATCTTATTTTGTTACTTGGCTGCTTTACGTCATGTCTGCAGTCTGTGTTATTTTTGTTTTGTTGAAATCAAAATCAAAATATTTTATTTCACATAAGCCTACATGGGCACTTATGAAACGTCAGAAGCTAGGTGCACGGTTCCAATTGGTCGTTTCCTATGGAGAAGAACCGGCAAGAAACTCCACGGTTAATCTTTTTAAAAATAATTGGCTATTATTGATATTCACTTATTCAGTTTTAGTAGGTAGGTACACCTTTCATACAAGCGACGTTTTTCAACTTTTTCTATGGAAGTTCCGTCTCTTACATAATTATGTTTACATGTTTACTTACTCTATGTCCAGTACAACATTATTGACCGGTTGTGCCCCCGGCCACTAATGACTCACTTTAGGTTAAGGTTGCTTGACATATACTTAATTTGACATTTTCGAGCAGGTGGTGTGAAAAGATATTTTGGCGCCTGCCTGCCTAACAATTACTGGAATTAACTTTGTAGCGCAGTGCTGCAGGGTAATTGCGTAAAACACTATCAGTAGCAATGGGTTTCATTTTGACAGTTCAACAACATTCATTGCGTGATTTACATTGTTGAGCAGGTGTACGTTACCCCAGCAAGAAAGTGTCTCCTAGAGTTATATGACTAGAATGTATAACTGGAGCCTTATCTGCTGTAAATGTGCCCCCACATAAAAAATGTGTGCCCCCTGTCGTTTTGGAAAAAAAACGGAAAAAACGATTCTTGCTGGGGTAACGTTTTTCTAGCAGGAAAATTCTGAACGAATGATCGGAGAAAGAAAAATTGTTCATGGCCAGTGAGCTTATATGTGTGCCAAAATGTGCCCCCAAAAATAAAATCGGTGCCCCTTCAGGTTTTTGAGATATTGCATTTCCTGCTGGAGTAACGTTTTGATGAATCGTATATCTCTAAAATCATTGCATGTGCCCCTGTAGAATAAACATACACGAGTAGCTCTTAATGTGTGCCCCTTAGTGCCCCAATTAGATTTAAGAAAATATTTATAGTTTTCAAGTTATCGCGGTTTTATGAAAACCCGAAAAACATCGCATCCTTTCCTCTTTTTTAGTGTATATTACTGATCTACTCCATTTATTAAAAAAACAACCACAAATGGTGTTATTTGCTGATGACACTTCCTTAATTTTTAAGGTAAATAGACGTGCTACAAATTTTGACGACGTAAATAATGCCCTACTGCAGGTCCAAAATTGGTTCACTGCTAAAAATTTAGTATTAAATGGATTTAAATGGAAAAAAAACTAAGTGCATAAGATATTCTTTACCAAATGTGAAGGGTAATGATTGTGAGATAATATTGAATCAAGAGAAACTAGAATTCGTCGATAAAACTGTTTTCCTAGGGATCACGCTCGACTCAAGGTTACAATGGGGTTCTCATTTAACATCTCTTGCAGGACGGCTAAGTTCAGCAGCTTATGCTGTCAGAAAAATCCGCCAATTTACTGATATATATACCGCGAGACTAGTCTATTTTAGTTACTTTCATAGTATAATGTTACGGTATTTTACTTTGGGGACTGGCTGCAGACATCGATTCTATTTTAATTCTGCAGAAAAGAGCAATCAGAGCCATATAAAACAACGCAGGCGCAATTCTATAAGGGAACTGTTTATCAGCGGGATTGTCCGAAAGGGTTACCGCTGGCCCGGAACATAAACGGCTAAGGAAGGAACACGGGTGGGTTTTAGTCAGTAAGAGTCTGACACTCCCTTCCGCTCCACCCAGAGCGGGAGGGGTCATTTGATGATATCCCATCCAAAAAAAAAAAAATGGGAACTGTTTAAGGAAATTAACATCATGACGGTGCCTTGTCAATATATCTACGAAAACATCATGTAAGGAAAAATTTACATCTTTTTAGTAAAAGAGGTGAAAGACATAATTATACCTAGTACTAGAAATAGGGACCTATTAGTTCAACCAGGTTTCAGACTGGCTAAAGTAGATTCAACTTTTATGGGGTACTGTTTAAAATGTTATAATAAAATACCTTCCCACATTCTTCAACTGAATGAGACAAAATTCAAGTCTTGTATAATACGCACACTATGCAGTCGGGCATATTATAAGTTCAGCTCGCCGTGTCCGGTAAGGACCATGCAGGCCCGGGTTGACGGCGCGTTGCGTCCACGCGCGCCTCAAGGAGATGTCAGCACCAACTGATGGGGTCCGCTAGGGCCGATGCCCGCCAGGGTCGCGAGTTGTTCGGAAGAGATACCGTGGCCCCTGGCACAGGCAACTGAAGAACACGGGTGGGTTTTAGTCAGTAAGTGCTGATCTATGCGTCATGTTCGTGATCGGGCGCCGTCAGTTGGGGCTGGTCATCACATAACTGCCTCGGCTTATTTTTAATTATTTTATTTTTGGATTGTTTCCATTTGTTGTACTCTGGACGCTTTTAACGCGTACTTCTTTTTTATTTTTTACATCGTTCACAC
Source organism: Oligia strigilis (assembly GCA_951800025.1). Classification (NCBI taxonomy): domain Eukaryota; kingdom Metazoa; phylum Arthropoda; class Insecta; order Lepidoptera; family Noctuidae; genus Oligia; species Oligia strigilis. Next base: position 21,771,412 of record OX637548.1, on the reverse strand, counting down.
AATAAATAATTATAAATTCAAAAGTAATGATGTAACAAATAATTTAAAAAGAGTGTCCATGGAGTTTCTTGTCTGTTCTTCTCCATAGGTACCTACGCTTTGGAATGGGCAATTAGCTTCATATTTTCTGACTGACCGACTTCGTGACAATTCAAAAGTGCCTGTTAATGGTTTAATCGAAATAAATGCTTTGAGTTTGAGTTTACCTAGACATCACATCTGACAATAAATATTGCTAGGTAAAGGATAACGTCCAAGGTAAGGCAAGGCGGGGATAATGTCCAAGGTTAGAGAGGGTCAGAGGGGGATGGTCTCCACATATTAAAGGATGCCTTTCGTGCGGCGTGCGTTCTCTACCATCTTCTCGCAATATGGGAACAGCAGTAATTTTAAAGGATAAGGTATCAGTCATATCGTAGGCTACCTAACCTAACTAAAAACGGTGAATAGCCATCATATTGGTATTAATTATTTTATTGTCATTTGCTGCCATTCGGCTAGTTATATTGACGATCGCATCACTTGCATTAAACGATCAAAGCATTCAAGTTAAAATTGCAGTGCAAAAATTGCCCCCTGCATTTACGTGAGACAATAACTGTGCAATAAGGCCTTCGGTACCTAGTTAACCTAGAACCGGAACTCGGGTCGTTCAGTTCGCAGGTTGGTGTCAGGTTGCAGGTCAACTGAAACCAGCACCTACTTGCGTGACACACAACAATCTCAATCTGAATCATTTTGAAGGATATTGCTAATCCATTGCTTCATACATATGTTCGAAAAATGTGTCTGCTCAACAACGATAAGACGGCACGGTTGGCGCAGTGGTGCTGCGCTGCGTGTCGCGGGTTCGATTCCTGCACGGAACAAATATTTGTATGACCTACAAGTAGTTGTTCCGGGTCTGGCTGTTTGTGTATGTGAGTTAAATGTTTGTAAACGCACCCACAATACAGGAGTAATGCCTAGGGTGGGGCAAAGTTTTATAATTTAAAAAAACGTAAATAACGCAATGAATGTTGCTGAACTGTCAGAATGAAACCCATTGCTACTATTAGTTTGTTACGCATTTACCCCGCAGTGCTTTCGTTGTTCGTCGTATCAACTACCGGAGTTGCTTACTTCACTTCGTGGTAACAACTTTTGAGTATGAATGAAGGTGCAAGTTCTTTTTACTAAAACCCAAGGTCACATGCTCAAAAATCCCCTATGTTTGTCTAAATAATACTATTTTATTTTCACAAGATGACCGAATAATATGTCATGTAAATATGTAAGTACCTAAGTCAAATGTAGGACATTGTAAATCAGAGGTCATACTTACATAAAGCAGGGTTATCGGGAGTCAGCGAATAGCATGACGCTAGGAGCCAGTGAGGCTTCGTACAGCGATAAGTAGTGATAACATGACCATACTAATTTCAACCACAAGTGAATATATTAGAGCAGTTTTGCATTAAAACAAAACAGTTATTATGTTACGAAAAACACTTAGCATTGCTGCATTGGGTTAAGAAGCAGTCTAAGAATTTGGCCCTCTAATGCTGTAATAATCAGAATAAACGTACCTCTATGTCTCTTCGTTACCTTGTTGTCTTTCAATTGCCAGAACTCGGTGCCGATCCTTGGTCACAGAAGTCACTTTCAAGTGTCATTCATAGAAATCTTCAAAACTCAACAGCAAGCACATTGCTCCAATGCTATGTGTTTTTCATAACATAATAACTGTTTTGTTTTAATGCAAAACAGCTCTATCATGTTTCCTTCAAAAACACAGCATTGGGTGAAGACCTTTTTCATATCTGCTGGTGAAAGAGTACCCGAAGGATGTAGACGCGATTTGAATTATAAATTAAATGAAATTCATGAATATTTCTATCTATATTCATTAAATGTTCAAACCAAAAATTAACAGTTAAAAAAAAAAAACAAAAATTAATAAATCTTCCATAAAATGTTATCGATTATTAACAAATGTATTTGCCTTATATAGGGTGAACATGAAATATAAGGCTATAATGATAATTTAAAATCAATGAGATTAAAGCTGAATTAAAATAATCATCTCATTACTAAGGATAGATAATTGGATCACCTATATCCTTAATTAATCTAAACTTACAAATATTTTTGAATCTCAAACTTTATAAAGATGCGGGAAAACAAACTCAATGTCAATTCAATTCATTTATTGCATCAAATATGGTAGGTACATTAAGTTCTTATAATAAAACTAGCTTCTGCCCACGACTTCGTACGCGGATCCTGTTGCTTATGCCAGCGACAACGGGGTCGTCAAAATCGAAGATCTGAAACGTCTGATGTCGAATTCTAAGAGCCCGGGGACTGGAAAACAACGGGATGCGCGAGACGATTCGAGACGTCATTTTCAGGCAATAATGAACCCATAAGGTGGTAAACTTGGCCTTGCACTTTGAATGTTGGCATAAATGCAGGGCCTTCTGAAATCTGTTTCGCAACAAAAGATGTCATTTGAAAGGTATTATTGTACGAACGTATGTTGTCCAAGAAATGTTTTGACTGTGGATGGTCACCGATTAGCAGTGATCTTAATATTTCTGGAGGATTTTGTAATATTTCAATATGTACTTTCCCACCTGAGCAACACATAACGTTTGTTTCTTTTTGCCATTTAACAGTTTCACAAAAAGTACTATTTTTAACCATACCTCCGATGGCGGAATATGTGGCGTAGTCAATCATAGGAGTATACGTAAATGCACTCCGTTCCTTATCAACCCAAGGAACATCGCCATGCCCTACGGCTATATCTTGAGACACATCCGATTCTTCCGATGATATCAACATTCTGTTCAGAGAATGTCGAAGTCGATCAGAATTCAAACGTTCGTTGTGCTCTTCTTAATCTGTCTCTTCATGCCGTACTCCCAGCAATTCTTTCTTTCTCACTTTCTAACTTATTATGAATATTTTGTTGTGTGCGTGTTCGGGACAATGTATGATAATCTCAAGTTCATCACTCGTTTCAAAAGACCCGTTAGTAGATGTGCGAATACGATGAGAACTCAAGCGTGATTCTGTATCGGTAAACGTTTCCGATTCGCGAGACAATGCATGTCGCTCACGATCAGCGGACAGTTGCGCATCACGTTCCGCACTTGTCTCTAGAGACCTAGAAGCAGATGCGTAGATACGCTGAGAACTCAGGCGCAATTCTCTATCCGTGAACGTCTCCGACTCGCGAGATAATGCGTGACGTTCACGATCAGCGGTCAGTCGCGCATCATATTCTTCACTGGTCTCTAGAGATCTGGATGTAGGAGGATGCGTAAATACGCTGAGAACGCAAGCGTGCTTCAGGATCCGAAGAGGTTTCCACGGAGTGAGTTGCAGCCTGATGTTCTCGAACAGCATCAAGTCTCTCCTGACGGTCTTCGGTAGATTCTTGGGAACTTGTGATCCTCAATCTTTTAGCTCCTTTTGAACATTGGGAAAGATTTGACCTATTTCTAGCTAAAGCTAGAACTTTTTCGGCGGAGCTGCGTTTACATGGCTCCCCTTATTTACAATGCTTTGCCTAAGTCAATTACTCAATTACCCTTCAATAAGTTTTGTGTTGCGTTGCGGAAGTGGTTGTTACAAGAATGTTTTTATTCGATAGATGAGTTCTTTCAAAAGTGTCCCTGTAAATTTTACACAATAAAGCAAAGATATATATAACTGTTAAGTAGATGCCATCAAAAACATAACTTGTAAAAAAAGCCAAGTCTCGCAACTCAGTTCTTCTACCGTAAAAAGTTGTGAGATCCATGAAATACCAAGTCGGTTAATTTATTCTATCCCTACTTAAGGAACCTTCTGTCTTAAGTTATTACATAATTAGCTAACCTAACAACATCTTGTAGTGACCATCAATATTAAAAATATAATAATATATAATATATTCCACAACTATCACACAACGCCGTCTAGTCTCAAGCTAAGCAGAGCTTGTGTTATGAGTACTAGACAACTGATAAACATACATATATATTTCTAAATACATACATATATCACAATGTATCTCACAGTGCGATTGCCAAGTCAATCTATTTATTTAAAACATAAAAGATTTTTAATATTGATGGTCACTACAAGATGTTGTTAGGTTAGCTAATTATGTAATAACTTAAGACAGAAGGTTCCTTAAGTAGGGATAGAATAAATTAACCGACTTGGTATTTCATGGATCTCACAACTTTTTACGGTAGAAGAACTGAGTTGCGAGACTTGGCTTTTTTTACAAGTTATGTTTTTGATGGCATCTCACTTCTTTTTGTAGATGGTCCTACTTTTTTCCTTTCTGGTACCTTTTTAACTTTTTTTTTAACATAATCCGTTGACCATTTTACAAGTTACCTTTGAACACAATTATATCTAGGTACCTATATACACCTATTATTCCATTATACACTAGCTTCCGCCCGCGGCTTCGCTCGATAAAAAACTACCGCAAGTCCTTCCCCGGGATGCAATCTATCTCTCTGCCAAATTTTATCGAAATCCGTTCAGTGGTTTAGGCGTGAAAAGGTAACATACAGACAGACAGACAGAGTCACTTTCGAATTTATAACATTAGTATGGATAATTATTTTAAAATGGTCACCCATCCGCGGTTGGTCTGTGGATGGGTGACCATCTTTACATACCGTGACCCCTCCGTACCTCGGAAAGCACGTTAAGCCGTTGGTCCCGGCTGTCATTCGTGGATCTTTGACAGTCGTTACGGGTAGTCAGAAGCCCGAAAGTCTGACAACCAGTCTTACCAAGGGGTATCGTATTACCCAGTAACTGGGTTGTGAAGGTCAGATAGGCAGTCGCTCCATGTAAAATACTGGTATTCAGCTGAATCCGGTTAGACTGGAAGCCGACCCCAACATAGTTGGGAAAAGGCTAGGCAGATGATGAGTATGGATAATTGTTATTTTCCTCGCTAGAGAGCTCCGATAAACACGTGCGATCGCTGCTAATCATAAAGTACTAATAGGGCGCAGCGCGTTCTTGTTTTTTGACTATGGCATCTCGTAGTTGACCTTCTTCTTCTTCTTAGCGTGTCGATAGCAATCTAAATGGACTCGGCCCTGAATTCGGCTACTTATTTGGCGCCTTCACCAGCGTCCATCAGTTCCTGTAACGTGCAGCTGACAGGACACGCAGGACACGATATTATTAAGTGTCCCATCGTTTGTGGGACAGCACCACATTTACACTCCAAGGCGGAGTCGTCTATGAATCTCCACCTGAACAGGTTTTCCTTGCTTCGGCCAACCTGGGTCCGGAGTCTGTTTAAAGACTTCCAGGTTACCCAAGGTAACTCATGTCCAGCTGGGAGGTCTTCAGCGGGTGGGACGAACGGTTTGGGTAAGGAAGCACTGTCTCGCCACAGCTTCAGTCTGTGATGGTTCGCCAGTGAGTGGCGACACACTTTAAAAAACTGTTGGAGGATGTTGTCGTGTGTCGGAGACCATTTGGCTCTTTCGCTGGAGCTTGCCACCGCTCTGCAAAGCACTGGTGGCGCTATTCTTGCTAGTGGATACAGCATTTGTACCGGGGTTGGTTTTAGGCAGCCAGTGATGATCCGGCACGTTTCATTCAAAGCTGTATCCACCAGCTTTGCATGGGCAGAACGGCTCCACACGAGGCACGCAAATTCTCCCGCAGAAAAAGATAGCACCAGTCCAGTAGTCCGCATAACTTCAGGCGAAGCACCCCATTTCGATGAGACTAGTCGACGAAGAAGACTGTTGCGAGTGTGCACCTTCTGCTTGATATTCTTGCAGTTTTTGCTGAATGTTAAAGACCTGTCCAGGGTAACACCAAGATATTTAGGGGAGTTGCTGAGCTCGATGGACACCCCACCCCAAACGATGAGAGGTCGTGACTACTTAACCGGACTATCCTGTCGTTGCCTTAGGTAAACTCACCAGCGCAACCGCTATGTCCCTACATTTTAAATCTGTAATATCTTCGAAAATATTCATTTAAATTACATGCTTTAAAGGGCCAAATTGATCTATAGTAAATGCACAATGTATTTAAGGTACTTAATTGGATAAGGATTAATGCTGTATTGCTTAAAATCGCTTCGTAAACAAGCCATTATTTCTCGTAAAAAGTAAAGGATAAAAATGGTTATTGTGGGTGATCCCTAAGAGATAGACATATACCACCGTGGACTTTTTAGTAGACCTTTTTATGGTGTGTAATACTGTAGTACATTATTTTGATCTATCTCGTAGGGTTCAGCTAGCTTTTGCAATATAAGCACAATAAAATGTGTTTATTTACGACATCACATTAGAAACCTCTAAAATTATTAGTGTTTCTTTACTATATTATGCATGTATTATACAAATAAACCTTCCTCTTGAATCACTCTATCTATTAAAAAAAACCGCATCAAAATCCGAAGCGCAGTTTTAAAGGTCTAAGCATACATAGGGACAGACAGAGCGGGAAGCGACTTTGTTTAAAACTATGCAGTGATATACAGGTACACTGATTCATTAACTGCAGATATAACTTTGTAATTCTATATATTTATATGGGATTACAAAGTTATTTATGCAAATGGTGTATCTTGAAAAGTGGAACGAAATTGCAAAATATTTTAGTTTTTCCTTGAGTTATACACTAAACACTAATTGAATTCTAAATTTGAAGCTTCTATGTCTGCTAGAAGTGCCTTAGAGTTTTGATGATCGGTCAGTCAGTCAGTCAGTGAGTGACAAAATTAAGAAACTTTGACTAGTTATAATTCTTAAACTACTGGTTCAAATCGAATGAAATTTGATATATACCGTGTTTATACAATACCTGCTTGATTACTGAAAATTCAGGTCTCTAGTTTTATCCACAACGAAGCTATAGGGGGTCGAAAATGGCCTGAACTGCTTCGAGAAAAGGATGGTACGGCCGTGCCGCTTTTTGCTCGACTTGGCGGGGGCACTGCCGTGCCCCCTGATATATAAATTGACAAAATATAGTTACGTAATAATTAAAATCTTAAATGTAAAAATTGTACTATTTCGTAAATATAAATGCATGGGACAGTCAATAGATTGTACGACTCGAATATAGGCCTGCATGAGTCACACCACTGCATTTTGAATATTGCACGAATACATTTTTTTTTGGGCGATGAAGATCTTCGCCATTTCGGAAGAGTTTCCCCACACTACTATACCTTATCGCTGATGTATGCGTGATACACCATTAGGGCGGTACGCAAAGATGTGATATTATTAATTCTTTTTAAGGCAAATACGACCTGATTGATTTTTTTTGAAATTATTTCGATGTGATTCTTCCAAGTAAAATGCTCATCAAGTGTTACACCCAGGAATTTTGCACTACGTACCTGTTCTATATTATTATTGTTAAGTGCAACATTAAGGCGTACAGGTTTACTTTTAAATGTTTTTCAATAAAGCAAATTGGTTTTGGTTTTATTACAGATGGAGGCGAAATGAAAGGCAGTCTTGGTTCTTGAGTAAATTTGGAGGGTTTTTTTTTTATTTATTAATATCTAACCATTTTATAATGTCATTTAATGCTTGCTTAATTTCAATGTCAAATTTTTGTAAATTTTTTCATTTAATAATAATAGTGGTGTCATCGGCGAACAATACACACTGATGTTTTATTGACTGAGGCAAATCATTTATGTAAAGAAGGAACAATAATGGCCCCAAGATACTACCTTGTGGTACACCACAGCAATTAGTCCGTGCTTCAGAATCAAAATCTTCTAAAGTGTTACTTAATTTGTTCAGTTTTGTTATCCTCGTTACCTGTTGTTATATACTAAGTTAAACACTTCTATTAATTAAAGTCTGTATTTATTCTTAATAAAACTATAATTTACAGCTTTACAATATGGCTGATCGGTAGCGAGAGAGCGAGACAGCAACAACCATGAACAGCCCAGACATACTACTGCCACAGATAATAATAATACATCTATAACTGCAACGTTCCGATATCACACTCTCCGCCACCATAAACTAAGACAAACATAAAATGAGTTTCATTACTTAACTATTACCTAATTACTTTCTAATGTACCATCCTTCATTCATCCACCGATTGATCACATGTACGAATTTGGTTTAGATGTCTTTTCCATTTTAAACCGCCCACATCAATGTAATAGGTTACCCCTGGACAGGATTCATCAATTATAGTTCCTAAAATCCAAGGTTTATGCCCCTTTCTATAATCCCTGACCATTACTTTCTGCCCTGATTCTAACGTTGGTGTATTTCTGCTACCTTTATAATAAAGTTTAGATTTTTCTTGCATTTCAAATGATTTCTCAGTTATAGGCGGCGGCCTTAGCAATGTAAATCGATTTCTAAGCTCTCTACCCAGCATTAATCTGGCTGGTGTTACACCGGTAGTACTATGGGGTAGGTTTCTGTAATCAAATAAAAATAAGTTTACAGCGGAACTCAGTGGGCTACCACTTTCCTTAATTTTAGTTACATGTGTTTTAAAAGTCTCAACAAATCGCTCAGCTGCCCCATTTGTTGCTGGATGATATGGCGGCGAAAATGTATGTTTTATATTTGTTAGTTGACAAAAATTTTCAAATTCTGTACTAGTGAAAGTTGGGCCGTTATCTGTTACTAAGTGGACTGGAAATCCAAAGGTGGAAAATAACTTCTTGAATATTGCAATTGTACTTGCTGCGCCAATATTAGTCATTTCGAAAGCCTCAGGCCATTTGGAATAGCTGTCTACAATCACTAAGAACATTTTATTATAATAAGGACCCAAAAAATCGGCGTGAAGTCGGTACCATGAGGATGGCGGTACCGGCCATGGTTTAAGTGGTGATTTTGGTGGATTTTTATTATTATTCAGACAGATTACACACTTATTGGTTACATTTTCTATTTCTGAGTCTAAACCCGGCCACCAAAAATATGATCGTGCTACTTGCTTCATGCGTACAATGCCAAAGTGGCTTTTATGTAGCTCTGAAAGAATTGATTCCCGTAATACTATAGGAATTACAATTCTATAACCCCAAAATAAACATCCTCTGTCGGTGCTAATTTCATCCCTTCTGTACAGTCTTCAACTGTTCATAACATTTTGCTGACGCTGCGGCATGAACGCGCGTCAGTTTGCTTATGTATTTAAGTCATATTTCACCTAATTAACGGGCATTGTTATTTAGCTAATAACTGAGTAAACAACCTAGAGAAAGGAATCGCCAACTGTGCATTATTGTACGTAACTTGGGTTCATTAAACTTATTTAAGTGACATCAACCTCGTGATCTTTCCTCTACATACTCCAACAATAACATCATCAACTCTGCAAGTGTACGAACCGTACATTTAATGGTCCTTCGAGCCGGATTTGGTGCTATTGTGTCTCTTTACGGTAGCGGATCGGTTTAGCTGGTCTCCCAGAAGCGGGTCGCCCCAGCTAGATTGAGAAGTCGCATAATATCGTAACCGAGGCGCAAGGGTGCTGAGTTCCATTGACCATTTCGAATCGAGGATTCAAGATTTGAAGTGAGAAGACTATCAGCAACTAAGAAGTCTTCGTGTCAACGAACCAAGCAACGCTCTTCTGTCGCCGTAAACTACGCGACTAAAAGCTATCATAACAAACGACTACTGGAAGAAAACTGCACACTGCTATCTTCTAGTAGTTGTAACCAAGCAAAGCTCAACGGTCGTCGTCAACTACGTGACTACGGCGTATACAAACAAACAACTACTAGAGGAAAACTGCACACTGCTGTCTTCTAGTAGCTGCAACTAACGCAACGCGCAACGGTCGCCATCAACTAAGAGACTACGAGCTAAATAACATCATCGACATGGACAAACTGGAGCTGCAGTCAACATGTTTTGAAAACATCAAGACCTTGTGTGTCAACTATCGCAAGGACTCATCAGCCCGGAAAACCGCGGACTACCTAAACAAACGCTTGTCATCGCTAGAAAATCAATGGCAGGATTTCGACAGCAGACATGCCCTTTTAGTTCAAGAACTAGAAGATAAAACGATTGACTATTTCGTGAGTAACATCCACGGAAAAACGGAAGAGATGTGCCTCAAAATAAAAACAGACATTATCAACAAACTGTCAGACTTGAAAGAACAACAACAGAAGGTGAAGTTTGATTTAACCGGGACGTCAGCAGACGCCAACCAACATAGTGACGGTGATGACGGAATCCAGCTTTTACTCAACAAACAAGAATGTAATTTTAATGCGATACATCGTGTTATGACAAAGATAAACAGCGCATCGAGTGCTGAAAAATGGGAACTGGATGATCACCTTCACACGCTAAACTCAAAATGGGAGCCTATCGACAAACTGCATTGGGAAATCGATTTCCAACTAAAAGGATCGAATGAAAAATACTACAATGTGTTTGCAGACGTCGAACGAAAATATGATGAGATAAAAAAGCATCTCAACTCTAAAATTTGGACCACCGCCCACTACTCGAACTCGGCTCCTAAGATCGAAGTTCCCGAATTTTCTGGCAACTACAGCCAGTGGATCTCGTTCAAGGATCTTTTTTTGGAGACTATTCACAAGAACCCCATGATTAACAACGCACAGAAAATGCAACACCTGAAAACCAAACTGCGAGGTGAAGCTGAGCGCTTGGTACAACACTTAAGCGTTAGAGCCGATAACTACAACTCTTGTTGGGATATCCTCAATCAGCGTTACGACAATCGTCGTTTGCAGTTCACATCATTCATGAACAGCATGCTGAACCTTCCGGTCATACAGAACCCGGATTCTTACAACTTAAAGAAAATGCATGATGTCATCACGGAATGCTTAAACGGGATATCGAATATCGGCATTGAAACAACATCGTGGGGTCCGATTATCGTGCACATTATGTCACAGAAACTAGACTCTAAAACATTGAGCGACTATATGAAAGAAATACAAGATCACCGGGAGCTTCAGAATTTACAGGATTTTCTGTATTTTCTGGAAACTCAATTCATGGCCTATGAAACAATGAAGTCTGCAAAAAAGGGAATTTCAACCACTTCAACAGAAAAGCCAACAAACTCGAAAGATAACAATAAAAAACGGATGAAGAAGTCAAATTTCAAAACCTACAACGTTTATGCGTCACAACGAAAATGCCCACATTGCAACGGAAGTCATGTTTTAATGAACTGTAACCAATTCCGAGACATGGACATTGGCAAAAAATATAACACAATTACAAAACTGCAGCTATGCAAAAATTGCTTGTTCAGCCACGGTAACGAAGAATGCAAATCAACAAAAACTTGCCAAGAGTGTAATTTAAAACACCACACATTATTGCATAATCCAGAAAAGAAAAACATAACAGCCAACCGAAAAAACGACCATGACCAAGCTTCTCCGTCAACATCTCAACAAAACTCGTCTAACCACGTAAATACAAGAAACATGGAAGTCTTGCTAACTACAGTCCAACTAAGGGTCAAAACAATTGATGGGACGTATGTAAAACTACGGGCACTTCTCGATCAAGGTTCGCAGGTGAACTTAATCACAGAAAACGCTGCACAAATTCTACGACTTCCTCGGTTAAACATCAACGCATGCGTAACCGGAATTGGAACGGTGTCGGGAGATTGCAGGGGAAAACTGAACCTCACCTGCACATCAATTCACTCCGATTACTGTTTTACAACACCGGCGCTCATTATGAAGAAACTAACAAATAACCTTCCAACTACAACGATTGAGAAAATTGAATGGCCACATTTGAAGAACCTAAAACTCGCGGACCCAGAATACAACATTTCTAACCAAGTTGATCTCCTGCTAGGGGCTGACGTATATTCAGAGATAATTCTGGATGGCGTACTGAAAGGCAGCAACCAATCCCCCGTGGCACAACAAACGCAAATAGGATGGATTTTATGCGGAAAAATGAACACATTCAACTGCAACGTAGCGTTGATCAACTTGGAGGAAGTTACCAAATTTTGGGAAACGGAAGACATTCAACTCTCAAAGTACGTGTCTAAGGACGAAAAATGTGAAGAGTTCTACACGGAAACCGTAAAACGCTTGCAAGATGGAACATACGTCGTCAAAATGCCACTTTCTCCTAATTTTGAAGAAAGGCTGGGAAAATCTAAATCAGTGGCCGTATCACAGTTCCTACAAATGGAAAAACGACTGCAAAAGAATAAGAAACTATCGGCGATGTACAAACAATTCATTGGTGAATACATTGAACTCGGCCATATGAAACCATCGTCTCAGGTTCCATCTAAGTGTTGCTATCTCCCGCATCACGGAGTTTTAAGGGAAAACTCCACCACAACAAAATTGAGAGTTGTATTTAACGCATCGCAAAAAACTTCAAGTGGCTACAGCCTAAACAGCCTTATGGAAAAAGGTGCCAATTTACAACAGGATATACAGGGTCTTATCCTAAAGTGGCGGACGTATAAATACGTCTTCACTGCTGACATCGAGAAGATGTATCGCTGCATATGGATGTCAGAAGAGCAACAAGGTCTTCAGAGAATCGTCTGGCGAGATTCGCCAGATGAGCCCCTACGCGACTTTCAGCTTTGCACAGTCACATACGGAACAAAATGTGCTCCTTGGCTTGCCATGCGCACTTTAAAACAGCTTGCTACTGACGATGCACACAAGTATCCAGTAGCGGCCAAAATACTGCAGACAGAATGTTATGTCGATGACGTCATAAGTGGCCATAACTGCGTTAAGGAAGCCCAACATCTACAAGAATCTCTCATACAACTTTTGAGAGGAGGGGGAATGAACTTGCGGAAATGGTCAAGTAATCATCGTGCTTTACTTGAAAACCTAAGCGAAGAACAGATTTCCAGACAAAACACCTTTGACTTCAAATCTGAAGAAACTACCAAAACATTGGGACTAGGTTGGAACCATACCAGCGATACCTTCTACTTTAACTGGCCGGTGAAACAAACAAAACGGCTAACGAAGAGATCGTTACTCTCGGAGATTTCCAAATTCTACGACCCACTAGGCTGGCTGTCTCCAGTGACAGTCAAAGCCAAACTACTATTCCAGAAACTCTGGATTGGTAAACTTAGCTGGGATGACGAAGTGCCTAGCGACATAAAAACAGAATGGATAAAGCTGAATACAGACATGACCTACATTAAAAACATGAAGATAAATCGATGGATAGGTGATACGCAACAACGCGTAGAATTACTCGGTTTCTGTGACGCAAGCGAAAAAGCTTATGCTTGCGTGATATACAGTCGGGTATGGAATGAACACGGACTACCCATAACAACATTACTTGTTGCAAAAACAAAGGTGGCACCAGTTAAGCAGAAAACTACATTGCCCAGACTGGAACTCTGCGGCGCCGTACTATTGGCAGATCTAATGGAAAAAACAAAGGAAGTACTATCTGAGTTCATCATTTCTGTGCAGGCTTGGTCTGATTCCCAAGTTGTTTTAGCATGGATTCAGGGTGACTCAACAAGATGGGAACCATACGTCGCCAACAGAGTTACGAAAATCAAACGCATCATCTCTGCAACTCAATGGGAGTACGTGAAGTCCGAAGAAAATCCCGCCGATTGTGCGTCAAGAGGACTACTGCCAAGCAAACTTATGGGCTTTAACTTATGGTGGCAAGGGCCAGAAATTCTAACGAAACTAGAAACAACTAAAAATATACCAGGCTCATTCCGCACAAACATCGGTTGCGCAAATCATGTTGAAACGAAAATAGCAAAACAAGAAGATCAGCAAAATTTTATAAGTGACTTGTTGAACAATTACAGTTCAATGACACAAATAATACGCATCGTCGCATGGATACAACGCTTTATAGCAAACATGCGATATAAAACGAAATGCGAAACCTCGTACCTAACAACAAGCGAACTAAGTGCAGCGGATAGAAGTATCGTCAGCTGTGTGCAACGGTGGCAGTTCAGTTCCGAATATAATCAACTCAACCGAAACGAAGACATATCAAGAAAAAGCCCAATCTTCAAACTAAATCCCTATTTGGATGACAAGGGTATCATTCGGGTCGGAGGTCGTCTCAAGAATTCTAACCTGCCTCTTGCGATGAAAAATCCGGTTATCGTAGCACATGGGGGACGACACACTCAACTTTTGATAGAACAAGCACATTCAAGCACGTTACACGGAGGAGCTAGACTTACGTTGATGTACTTAAGACAGAAGTACTGGATTGTTGGAGGGAACAGAGCAGTCAAAACTGTACTCCAGAAATGTGTTCGCTGTCATCGCTTTAGTAGAACAGACAGTCACCAACTAATGGGAGATTTACCCCGACAGAGAATTACACCGTGCCGGCCATTCACACATACCGGTGTTGACTTCTCGGGGCACGTAGACGTCAAACATAACAAGGGTAGAGGCGTCAAAACATCAAAGGGCTATATAGCAATATTCATATGCATGGCCACAAAAGCCGTCCATATTGAGTTGGTGTCGGACCTGAGCACTGAGACCTTCATCGCGGCCTTCCAAAGGCTGTGCGCGAGGCGCGGTACGCCGAAGCACATGTACTCAGACTGCGGTACTAACTTTGTCGGCGCTGCAAGGGTACTTCGTGAAGAATTTGAACTATTCAAACAAGTACTAAAACCAGAACTCTTCAGCGAGTTAGCGAAATTAGAGGTCGAGTGGCATTTCAATGCTCCAGCTTGGCCCAGTGCAGGTGGCCTTTGGGAAGCTGCCGTGAAATCTATGAAGCATCATCTGCGACGAGTATTGGGTGACCAGAAACTAACCTATGAGGAGTTTGCTACACTCTTGGCCAAGATAGAAGCGTGCTTAAACTCGAGGCCGCTGTGTCCTCTTACAGAGGATCCGGAAGAGTTCTACAACTGCCTGACTCCTGGACATTTCCTCACAGGAAGCCCCATACTATCATTGCCACTCTCAGATTACAGCGATGCAGATAACATTGACTTACGTCGCAGGTGGCAACTTTGCGAACATATGTTTCATCAGTACTGGAGAAATTGGTCCAACGAATATTTCACTACACTGCAAACTCGCAGTAAGTGGAATAAGCCGAAAACGAATATCAAGAAAGGTGACATAGTACTGGTAAAGGAAGATAATTTGCCCCCGGGAAAATGGGCTATGGGACGTGTTATGGAAACCCACCCTGGATCTGATGGCTACGTTCGGGTCACAACTATCAAAACACAAACGGGAACCATCAAGCGCCCCGTAGTCAAACTGTCACCATTGCCGTTGGACACGGAAATTCAGGCGGAAACAGATAACGATAAAAGCAAAACATCAAAACAACGAGTAAATGGAAATAAACTTCTTTCCACTTTACTCATAACAACATTAGCATTGTTTTCATGTATATCGGGAGCCTATGGGGCCATTGACACTGCTCGCATCGCGCCAGGCGCTCAGATTACAAGTTTGAATCCAGAACGGCCTGTTTACTATGACACGGTCGGTAAAATGCAAGTTGTACATGATGAATGGACATTAATCATGTACTATAATTTAACTAACTATTGGGAAGGAATTCATCGAACTGAAGCTTTCTTCGAGAATGTGAAGAAAGCATGCTACCAGACAAAGCTACAACATTGCCGAACCACTATGGAACAACTGAGCCATGAAATGGAGCTGCTTAGCTACTACAACTTTGTGCTGATCAATCCACATAAACATCTTAGCAAACGAAAGAAACGCGGCTTAGTGGACGGAGTCGGTTACCTAGCTAACAGTTTGTTCGGAATACTGGATCAACAGTTTGCTGAAAAATATCAAAATGACATCAAATCCCTTAAAAGCAACGAAAATTACCTTCTGAGTCTAATAAAAAACCAAACATCTATTGTGGAACTGGAGAACCAAGTTTTGAAGAAAAGTGAAACAAATATTAAGCGTCAATTTGACATCATTGACAGCTTCGTCAACCAAACTAATATGAACTTGGCGTCCATCGAATCGGAAATAGAAATAATTTCAGCGACAACATACATTAACTCAGCTTCCTTGACTGCATACCTACTGATTAACAGCCTAAGGACATTCCAAGAAATGCTGTTTAACACCCTAACCAACGTGTACCAAGGACACACAGATGTGCATCTAATAACTCCGGTACATTTGATACAGCAACTAGGCGAAATATCTGGAAATCTCCCGAAGACGGTATCATTGCCGATTGAAAACTATAAGGAAAACATAAAAGACGTTTACAAGCTAATTAATGTAAAAGCACGAGTCACGGAAACTTATTTTCTTTTCGAGGTGCAGATACCTCTTGTGGCTAACGAAGACTACACTATCTATCAAACCATACCGTTGCCACTTATGAGAGCCAAAAAACCTATGCAGGTCCAAACATCGTCCAAGTACATCGCTGTCAACCTTAACAAGGGCATGTACATCCTACTGACTGAAAATGATTTCAAACAATGCGTACAACAAAGGTCAAACAACTTTCTATGCAAAAACAAATTACTGTCTTACGACTTGCATAGCAACAAAGCATCGTGTGAAGCAAAACTGCTGTCGCATCAAAACACTTCGCCTTGTGACCTAGAGCGCACCGTATGCAAGGACAGATGGATTGAGTTACACCCATCGAACAGCTGGCTAGCAGTATGCTGCGATACGTGTTTATTACGGACAATTTGCAGTAATGACATCACAACTTACACCATAACGTCACCAAGCTTAGTGACGTTATCTCAAGGATGTGTACTGCAGTCTAAAGACTTAACAATCTACGCCCATCGTCAGTATAACAGCCGCATAAAAATGGACTACGAATTGACAGCTCCTACTTTAGACACATCCATAAACAAAATTGTAAACTTAACGTATCGCTACGCGCCAAACATGCTTCAATCATCATCTACAAGCCTTGAAATAGCTAAGATTGAAGACAAGATTAAAACACAAAGGGAAAATGAAGCTCAACAGACAACAGTTACAATACACGACATTCATCAATATGTCGTCTGCTATCTACTTTTGACATCGGCAATCATTGCTGTGCTTGTGGCGGTTGGGAGGAAGCATTGTCTCCACTGTTTCAAAAACATTTCAAGAAACTCAACCACTAGACAACAGAATGAAGATATCGAGCTTCAAGTCATCTGTCAAGGGAACCACAGCCAGAAGGAAACTGCTGAAACATCATCGCGGAGTAAGGACAGCAGCGTGGAGCCTCGTCCTGAGACATCTCGCCGAAGCAACACCGGAACTAGGAACATTGCGTTCAACTTTGATAACTAATTGTTTTAATTTTATTGCTTTGTGATGGTTTTTCCTTATCTGTGTTGTTCTCCTTTTGGGGTTGCCAAGATGTACAGTCTTCAACTGTTCATAACATTTTGCTGACGCTGCGGCATGAACGCGCGTCAGTTTGCTTATGTATTTAAGTCATATTTCACCTAATTAACGGGCATTGTTATTTAGCTAATAACTGAGTAAACAACCTAGAGAAAGGAATCGCCAACTGTGCATTATTGTACGTAACTTGGGTTCATTAAACTTATTTAAGTGACATCAACCTCGTGATCTTTCCTCTACATACTCCAACAATAACATCATCAACTCTGCAAGTGTACGAACCGTACACCTTCTGTTATAAAATATAAGAAGTTCCTTATCAATTATTTTTTTATCTGGCCAACCATCTAGAACATGCCGAATAGTTTTTGACAAAATCAAATCTTTTTTTGTTTCCGTCTGTATAGTTTTCCAGTCCAATTTATCAATTTTTGAATTGTTTACATGGTAGATATTACTTACATCAGCACTTAAACAAATAGAATGTAATTTTACATTTTCTGTACTGTCATTCATGAATGCACGCGATAAAAAATCTGCTGGGTTTGATGTGGTGCTGATGTGCCTAATTTTATAGTTAAATGCGGACAGGAAGATTGCATAATGTTGCAGCCTTTTGGCAGCCATTTTTGGAATACCTTTGGTGGGTCCAAATATTCTTACTAATGCAGCATTATCTGTTTCTAACTCAAAATATCGACCATAAGTATAATTATAAAATTTGGTCACACCAAAGATAATTGCCATTGCTTCTTTATCAATAGTAGAATACTTAATTTCTACAGAGTTTAACTTCTTACTTGCGTATGCTATCGGTCTAACAGTACCCTCATAATCTCTGTTCGACAATACAACACCCAAAGAGGTTTCTGACGCGTCACATGACAAAATTAATGGTAAATATTGATATTTATATGTACCTTCTTCAGTTACAATAGTAGTAAGCTCCTGAGACTCAGAACTTAAAGGTGCCTGTAGGTATGCCTCTTTTAGATCAAGCTCGCAGAAGTATTCTCCATTCTTAAGTGTGTTGAAAATTTCATCGATATGGGGTAATGGGAAATGGTCAACTTCTAAATGTGGATTCAAGGTAACCTTGTAATCACCACAGAGCCTTACTGATCCATCCGCTTTCAATACAGGGACCACCGGAGTACCCCACTGACTGAATTCAACAGGTGTTATCCTACCATTTTGTAGTAAACGAGAAATTTCAAGTTTTACCTTGTCCTTTAATGCAAATGGTACACGTCGTGGTGTTAGGCACTTCGGCTTTGCATCCAGTTTTCTAAACTTTATTATAAAGGTAGCAGAAATACACCAACGTTAGAATCAGGGCAGAAAGTAATGGTCAGGGATTATAGAAAGGGGCTTAGACCTTGGATTTTAGGAACTATAATTGATGAATCCCATCCTCGTCGCCAAACTGTTATATACTAAGTTAAACACTTCTATTAATTAAAGTCTGTATTTATTCTTAATAAAACTATAATTTACAGCTTTACAATATGGCTGATCGGTAGCGAGAGAGCGAGACAGCAACAACCATGAACAGCCCAGACATACTACTGCCACAGATAATAATAATACATCTATAACTGCAACGTTCCGATATCACACCTGTTTTCTGTCAGTTAGATATGATTGAAACCATTCTTTTGCTGGACCTCTGATACCGTATCTTTCAAGTTTTTCTAGAAGCCGCGTATGATCAACACGATCGAACGCCTTACTTAAGTCTAAAAGTAATGCACAAGTAGGTATTTTATCATTAATATTCGTCATCATTGCTTTCACTAGCGTAAATATTGCCAAAGTCGTCGATTTATTTTGTCTAAACCCGTATTTGCTGGTCAACAAGAATGTTGTGTTTAATAAGAAATTTCATCACTCGCCTTGTACATAATTTTTTCAATTTTTATTGATATTATGGAAGAAAGAGCGATAGGTCGATAATTGTCAACATCTGATTTAGACCCTTTTTTGTATAGCGACTTTATCAAAGACAGTTTTAGCCTATCAGGAAAGCGGCCCTGTTCTAAGGATAAATTGACAATATGAGCCAATGGTGATGCTATATGTTGAGATATTTTTTTAACGAGCTCGGTAGTGATGTTAAATCATACCCAGCCGATTTCGTGTTTTTTTAAGACATTATGATACGATATATTTCAGAGGTGTTAGTGGGTTCTATAAATATGCTTTTATCATTTGATTCTATTTTATGTAGGTATGTCAGTTTTGTTATTTTTAAGAGTAGAGCAATTATCATTATTATTAGAAATGTCAACAAAGTGATTATTAAATTTATTAGCAACTAGCTGCGCCCCGCGGTTTTACCCGCGTAAATGTCGATCTCGTGGGAATATCGGGATAAAAAGTAGCCTATAATTATGTTAATCCAGGGTATCAGCTACCTCCATGTAAAATTTCATCAAAATTGATCCAGCCGTTTAAGCGTGAAGAAGTAACACACATATGCCCACAATCACTGGTCACACTTACATTCAATTATTAAGCAGAATAAGATTTTTCTAAAATACAGTGTGAGTCTTCATAATGTGCACATATCGAAATGAGGGAAACTAAGCTTAATTAAAAATATTTTAAAAAATCAAAAAAAAAAAAAAATTTGTGCGCATTTTTAAAATTCTTTTTCGCTGCTGTAAACAATCGCCCCTCAATTGAGAATTATGGTTAATTTTTAACAAAAATCTGATATTTTTTCATACATTTTTACAATAATTGTATCACACCAAAAACATTTTCATGTAAAATGTTGCCAAGACAAGACCTCATATGGCTCGCACTGCCAAAAAGTTATCAGATCTCATGTAGAGCCAAGCTTCTAACTCTACACGCCCTAACTTCACAAACTCTCCACCTTAGTCAAAATATGAGGCTTGGCCGTTTCGTTACTACAAAACTATTGTATAACAGAAAAGTAATGAACAGTGAATAAATTTTTCACCTTACTCCCATGTGATGGTAGCGAAACGGCCAAGCCACATATATTGACTAAGGTGTAGAGTTTGTGAAGTTAGGGCGTGTAGAGTTAGAAGCTTGGCTCTACATGAGATCTGATAACTTTTTGGCAGTGCGAGCCATATGAGGTCTTGTCTTGGCAACATTTTACATGGAAATGTTTTTGGTGGGATTTCACATCTTTTTGAAAGTTGCTTATGAAATAATTTTTTTTTGGGGGGTTCTTTACCAAAAATCCTGAAATATGTATTTTATGATTTATTACAAGGAGTCCCTATATCAATTTTCAGAACTCTAGCATCAAAATTTGCGGAAGTCTCTTACAAACTTCCATCCCCTAGTTTAAGGGGTTGGAGGGTAAAAGTTCCAAGTTTTAGAATTGTTTTGTTGTTTGTGTACTATACTACCTTACATACCAAATTTCAGCTTTCTAGGACTTCAGGAAGAACCTTAGAATATTGATGCATATGAAATAAAAAAAATTTTTTTTGGGGGGTTGGGGGTTATTTACTGAAAATCCTGAAATACGTATTTTATTATTTGTAACAAGGAGTCCCTATATCAATTTTCAGAACTCTAGCATCAAAATCTGCGGAAGTCTCGTACAAACTTCCATCCCCTATTTTAAGGGGTTGGAGGGTAAAAGTTCCAAGTTTTAAAGTTTTTTTGTTGTTTGTGTACTATTACTAGCTTACATACCAAATTTCAGCTTTCTAGGACTTCAGGAAGGCCCTTAGAATATTGATGATCATCAGTGAGTCAGTGAGTCAGTGAATCAGTGAGTAAGTGAGTCAGTGACGAAATCGGGGTATTTTAGATATCAATTAAATCTAAAGTATAAGAGCTATGCAATTGAAACTTTATAGGTTTAATAAGTCAACCACTGACATCATATCCCGAAAATTTTGTTTATCTGGTATAATCCAAACCCAAGTTATGAAGGTTCAAAAATACGACGAAGTACTTCGAGAAAAGGTAGGTAGTGCCCTTGCGCTTCGCTTGGCTCGTCTTGGCGTGGGCACTCCCGTGCCCCCAGATAATTACTCAATAAAAGCCCCGATTACCTACCCTTTTTGATTACTTTAAATTATTCTCCATTGTATCAGATTTCTAAACGTAAAAATACCATGTTTATAACTCAATCACAACATTTCCTATCAACTGTTAAAGAAAGGCCTTGCAATCACCATACTTTAGCAGGTAAAGATCCTTTTAAATATTTTTTTATTTTTTCAAATATTTTTTCCGTCGATAAAATTAAACTATGTTTCCCTCATTTCGTTATGAAGACTCATACTGTATACAAGGTGTAACAGAATAAACGCAAGTCCTGAAAGTAGTTTGTTCATAATTGATTACTGAATCAATTTCGGTAACATTTAAGATAGGTATTTTTTTTAAAATTATGTATTTTGCCATACTGATCGCCGATTGAGCCAAAGAAAATTAAATCTTATAGCAAGGCAATAAGACTCAATTTTGAATGCATAAAGTAATGATAGGGTCAACACAATTTACAATAAAAATAGTTAGCTTTAAAAAAAAAATTGTTTTGATCAGTGTATTATGCTTTTAACTCAATACTCTAATAACGCAAGACCTCATACACCCCAGTATGAGGTCTTGCGTTCATTATGTTACGCATTGTATAACTAGTATTTACTCATGATATTATTACGTAATGCCGTTCAAATTGTAGCATCAGCACAAGTACTATTATATTATTATGTTATGTATAAATTATCACTGTACCATTAAACATAGGGGACCGAGACTGTTTCTCCTTATCACAGGTTATTTTTTAACCTAGCTAGGAGAACAGTGCGTCATCCACTCGATTGTAGACTACCTAACATTAAGATCTTTACTATAACTATGTATACCTACTACAATCTGTCTGTTTGAGTAAATAAATTTATTATTATTTCCTTTATTTAATTAAATACATATAAATTATATTTTTAAATATTAGTATAAAAAATATAAAAGCATTTAAAAAAATATAAAAAAATAGTAGCCCACCGGTATCGGGAACAGGGTCCAAGCTATCGGCGGCGCGGGCGGTCAGGGCTCCCGAGAGAGGAATAGAATAGAAAAATGAAACATATTTGTCAGAAAAATGGTGTTTACAAAGGTGTTCATAACACTACAGACCCTACAGACTTACTTGTGATGTAAGACAGGGGGTAACATCTCCGGTTTTATTTAATTTATATGTTAACGAGCTGATCGAGGAGCTGAGCCGCACCAGAGACGGATGCAATGTTGGCGACATAAGCGTAAACAACTTAAGCTATGCAGACGATATGGTGCTGCTGAGCCCCTCGGCCAATGGTCTTAGATTACTCGTGGGAATTTGTGAGCGATATGCAGCTGCTCATCAGCTGATGCAATGTTCAGAAAACTGAAGTTATGATTTTTAAATATGGAAAGGGTCCTGAGACTGTATTACCCATCACTTTAAATAATTCTAAATTAAAAATTGTTAGCACCTTTAAGTATCTTGGACATATACTGAAAGAAAAGTTAACGGATGACAATGATTTGGAACGACAAAGAAGGGGCATTGCTTGTAGAAGCAACATGCTTGCAAGCAACACTTTTCGAGGCCTAATGCCGGGTGTTCTGCACCAGCCAACTTTGGTACCAGTACACGAAAAGAGCTTACAACTCACTTCGTGTACAGTACAACAACGCGTTTTGGGGCATGTTTAACCTGCCTTGGCGGTGTAGCGCGTCTGGTATGTTCTTTGAAAACCGAGTGGGCGACTTCTTTTCCGTTCTGAGAAAGACGAGAGCTTCATTTCGAACACGATTGTTGAACTGTAAAAATAATATTGTAACAAATGTATTCCGCACAATTTTCGTGACTAGAACCGAATTGTTCAATCTTAGCATTGACTATGATGTAATCAAGTGAAATGACGAATCTATCTATCTATACCTATATCTTCTTCTTCTATATCTATTACTATTATTATCTATCTACCTATATACATATAATAAATCTGTAGACGAGGCGTTTCTGTACATTGAAAATATAAAAAAAAAATAGTTGGGGTGTTAAAGGATAACCAACAGATGCCATTTCTTAAATTTTTGGAATTTTTTTCTGTTTGTCGGTTTGTCTGTTTGGATGTGAGAGCTTTTTCTATTTGAGCAGGTTCAACGTAAAAAGTACCAAACCAATATGGTTAATTTTTATAGTTAACTATAGTGTAGAACTCGGAGTAGTGATTAGTCTTTGTTTCATCGCAATCGCTTCAGTCTATCAAAAGATATAATCAATTTAAAGCATTCTATAACAACTTTTTATCGCAAAGTGGAAACACGTAACGACATCTATTGGCGCGATATAGTACGTACTAACGAAAACTTGTGATCTTTAAAACATTATTATGTGTTTAATCACGTCGTAAAGGCTTGCCTTTATGATGAAATAACTCTGATACTTATGTCTGTGTTATTTAAAAAAGTAATGACAATGATTTTAATTTACAGAAAGCCGTGTTAGTTACACTATTTATAATTCAAGAACGGTGGGACCAATTTGACTGAAAATTGGTGGGGAGGTAGCTTAGAACCAGGAAATGGGCATAGAATACTTTTTATCCGTTTTTTTTATTAATTTTTTTATCCGCTTTTAGACGGACATAGTATTTAATACTTTTATTTACTAATAGGAGTAGGGTCGGCGTAATTGATATACACACTCCTACAAAATTACAGCTTTCTAGTACTAACGGTCTCTTAACAAAACCTCGGACAGACAGACAGACGGACATGACGAAACTATAAAGGTTCCTTGTAGGAACTACGGAACCTTAAAAACGGATAAACTAGTATTTATGCATACACCAGATTCAGATGATAATGTGTTTACGACTAAGGTATATGCAGATGCTGACAAAGTGGTCAAGCCTAAAACTGTGATGCCAATAGATGCTATTACTAATGACGCTTATAGTGGTGGTTTATGGGTACAATACAGTCTTCGGATTTTACCGCAGAATGAATATGCTGTTTTGTCTGGGGTTTTTGAGTTTGAAACAGGTAAAGGATATTTAATGATAGCAAATTTATCATCTAACGATTTAAATATTAATAAAGGAACTTTATTAATTCGGGGTCAACAATACCAAGAAGTAAATAAGGAATATATAGGTTTAACAACGGAAACTAAACATTATGAAGAGTTACCTTTATCAGATATAAAAATTAGTACGGAAATAACACAACAACAAAAAGTACAGTTATTTGATTTGTTAAAGAAGTATAGGGATTGTTTTGCAATGAACTTAGGAGAGTTAGGTAAAACTAATCTAGCAAAAATGGATATTACGCTAACAGATAATAGACCGTAGTAGATAATCCTTATAGAATATCACACAGTGAGCGTGAGCACCTAAATAAAATGATTGAAGAATTATTATTGAACGGTATAATACGCGAAAGCACTTCGGGTTATTCGAGTCCTGTTATCTTAGTGAGTAAGAAAAATGGGGATAAACGGCTATGTATCGATTATAGGGCCCTAAATAGAAAAACGTTAAAAGACAAATATCCGTTGCCTCGCATCGAATACCAACTAGACAGATTAGGGGGCAACAAGTTCTTCATAAGCCTTGACCTCACATCAGGATATTACCAGGTGCCAATGAGTAAGGCCAGTAAGCGATTTACTGCGTTTGTAACACCGGATGGTTTGTATGAGTTTGAAAGAATGCCTTTTGGACTCGCCAATGCACCTAGTGTTTTCCAAAGGACGATAAATTATATGCTTAGGGGTAAGCAAAACTTGGCGTTGGCTTATATGGACGATTTATTGGCTACATCACGTTATATTGAAGAGGGTTTAGATAAGCTGGAAAAGTTTATCCAATTATTAAGGTCTGCTCATCTATAATTAAATCTTAAAAAGTGCGATTTCTTTCAGACTCGTATAAGTTATTTGGGCTACGAGATTAGTTCGGATGGCATCCGACCCGGGGCAGTCAAAATTCAAGCTGTAATAGATTTCCCTTTACCTAAAAATGTTCACGAGGTTCGACAGTTTGTTGGCCTTACAAGTTATTTTCGACTGTTTATTCAAAATTATTCTATGATAGCAAAACCTCTAACGATTTTAACAAAGAAAAATGTTTCTTGGTGTTTTAACGAACCTCAAGTAAAAGCATTTAATGAATTAAAAAGTAAATTAACCACCCGACCTGTTTTGGCACTATAGGACCCTGAGGCAGAATTAGAAATTCACACTGACGCTAGTAAAATCGGTATATTTTGTTGCAACGGGTGAATTCAGATAAAGTATTCCATCCTATAGCATATTATAGTCGTCAAACGACACTAGACGAAAGCAAACTACACTCGTATGAGTTGGAAACTTTGGCGGTTGTTTGTGCTTTGAATAGGTTTAGAGTTTATGTTTTGGGTAAATCGTTTACAGTTGTCACTGATTGTGCCGCTATACGCAGTACAATGACAAAAAAAGATTTGATACCGAGAGTAGCGCGTTGGTACATATTAATGCAGGAGTACGATTTTACTGTAGAACATCGCGATGGTAATAAGATGAGTCACCCAACCCAAGTGACTCTGAATCCAATGACGTAGTACAGGTGGTTGATGTTTTAACAATAGATGATGATGTGTGGTTGCGCACAGTGCAAGAACAGTTACAGGATTCAGAAATACAAAGGATAATTAACATTTTGAATTATTCATAAACAAATATATTGTTGAGATTCATAAGAACTATACTGTTAAAAATGGCCGTTTGTACAGAATAACTAATGATAAAAATGATGTAACCAATTCAAAGTGGGTAGTTCCAAAATCAGTGAGATGGCAAATACACACATCAAAAGTGTCTAGGGATCAACATATATTTTTGCAATAACTTTTCTCCTGATTGATATTAATTAAAATTTTCTTTAAGGATTCATCAAATAAAGTGTTTTCGTTTGTCACAGTAACGATAAACCAAGTCACCTTTGCATTAATAAAGAAATTTGCCATTTTCCTAATAAAGGGATTTTTGACATTTGAACCACTAACACAAAAGTTCGAAAAAAAGACTGAAATAACAGTTTTCTTTAAAATTTTATTGGGTAACTTAAACAATTAATAATCCGTGTTTCTACCGCGAACACTAACAACACAAGAACATCGGTTTGGCATACTCAAAATGAGTTCATCCAAATCACGCTGTGGAATGGCCGCCCATGTTCGTTGCAACAACAAAAAAAGGTCTTCTTGCGACTGGATACCCTCCATATTCGGCAGAGCTCTTCTCTGTAGCATATCCCATGCATGCTCAATCGGGTTCAAGTCTGGCGACTGAGCAGGCCAGGGCAGGACATTGATGTTAGCTGCGGCGAGAGTCTGTCTTACAACTCTTGCGGTGTGCGGTCGTGCATTATCATGCATTAACTGAAATAAGGGACCGATTTGCACTTGTAGAGGAACGATGACGTCTGATACAATCGTCTCAGCATAAATTTGAGCGTTGAGGTTGCCTCTGATCCAAATCAACTCAGTTCTTCCGCCGATCCAAATACCCGCCCATACCATGATGGTTCCACCACTATAAGGATGGACTTCCTGGCAGGATTTTAATCGCTGTTGGCGTCCAGGGGTTCTCCAGTGTCGTATACGTCTTGTATCCGGTCTCATACCAAAACGAGACTCATCAGAAAAGCACACGAAACGCCATTGTTCTTCTGCCCAATTTCTGTGTTCAAGAGCCCATTGATATCGAATCCTACGATTGTGCATTGCTATAGGTGGTACCCGTAGCGGTCTTCGGGAATGAAGGTTCACTTCATGCAAGCGGTTTCTGACTGTTTGGTCGCTAATTAAGTTCCCTGAAGAGTGATGAAGCCTCACGGCTAACATCATGGCGGTTATTGTTGGAGCTCTTCGAGTTAAGATTTGAATGTATCGGTCTTGTCTCCGTGTGGTGCAGCGATACCGTCCTCCATGGCGCTCAGCCACGGTACCAGTGCTTCGGTAACGTGTCCAAAGTCGACTGATAACACTCTGACTTGTATTCAGAGCTAAAGCCACAGTACGTTGCCGGGAACCAGCTTCTATCATTCCCACGGCTCTGAGCATTTCTTCCCTGCTTAAATGACGTCGCCGCTCCATAATAACGTTGGTTTTAATCAGTAGTAGGGAAACAGTAGCACTAATAATGTCTTCAATGCGTTGTATGTTTTTATAGGGAAAATATTGACAGCTGATTTTCATCTTTTACTCGAATTTGATTCACAGTTCCTGATTCAAATTATGAAATGCACCAAAAAGGATCCATATAAATTTATAAAATCATAAATTTATTACAAAGCCACATCTCAATCTCAAGAAATCCGCATAAAAATGCTTGATCCCTAGACACTTTTGATGTGTGTAGTTCGTATGAATCACGACGATGTTGGTCATTTCGGTTTTAATAAGACTTACAGTAGGATTAATCAGATTTACTGGTTTAAAAAAAATTAGACGTTTTATTAAAAAATATTGTAGTTCATGCTTAAATTGTGCCCACAATAAGTAGCCAGCTGGAGCTAAAGAAGGGGAGCTTCATCCAATCCCAAAAATTAATAAACCGTTTGATACACTTCATACCGATCACTGCGGTCCCTTTCCTATCACCAAGAAGAAGAATTGTCATATTTTAGTGATCTTGATGGCTTCACTAAATTTTTCTATATAAAGCTAGTAAAAAATGTTAAAAGTAGTATTACTGTGCAGGTATTTACGGAATATTTCTGGCTATTTGGAGTGCCACGTCGCCTGATATCTGATCGCGGCACTAGCTTTACAAGCAAAGAGTTCTCAGATTTTATTAATAAAAGGGGCGTTGAACATATCTTAAATGCGGTTGCCTCTCCCAGGGACAATGGTCAAGTTGAGAGGTACAATCGGACTATTGTTGATGCCATAACGGCTGCTAATCACAATAAACAAGAAAATGAGTGGGACTTGTGTTTACCTCAGATACAGTGGTCTTTGAACAACACAATAAACAAATCCACAGGTCGTACTGGTTCAGAAATGTTGTTTGGAGTTAAAACCACAGGCGTTTCAGATGGTTTTATGAATCCACTTGTCGCGAAATCAATTACCCCGTTAGATCGCGTAGAAATTAGATCGGATGCAGACTCGCGAATTCAAATAAGCCAACGATTACAAAAAGAGCGTTTTGATAAGTGTCATAAAAAACCAACTGAGTATAAAGTAGGAGATTTAGTTCCTGTAGAAAAAGATATTCGTACATACCCTGGGGGTCTACTCCGAAGTGGTAAATGTATCGTATCGGCCGAATTTTCGGCCATTTCCTACTACGAAGTTCTTTCTATTTGGTTCGGTCGGTTCCGATCCGACCGAACTTCATTCTGACACTTGTTTAAAGTGTTAAAGTGAATGTCTAGCATAGTTTCATTATTAGTTTTCATATATTCTAATCCAAAGTAAGGCATTTTTTGGGATATGTACTTACCTTTTTTTTTTTTTTTTTTTTTTTTTTTGGGTGGGAAATCATCAAATGACCCCTCCCGCTCTGGGCGGAGCGGAAGGGAGTGTCAGACTCTTACTGACTAAAACCCACCCGTGTTCCTTCACTTGCCTGTGCCAGGGGCCACGGTATCTCTTTCGAACAACCCGCGACCCCGGCGGGCATCGGCCCTAGCGGACCCCGTCAGTTGGTGCTGACATCTCCTTGAGGCGCGCGTGGAACACAACGCGCCGTCGACCCGGGCCTGGTCCTTACCGGACGGCGAGCTGCCCATTGCTCGCCGCCCGCAAGCCCGCGCCTACGGTGGCCGGGAATCGGCTATCGACTCCCGACGCCCGGGGCGTCTCCTGCGGCGGCTGGGGGCGTAAGGGCGCAGGGATTGCCGCTCCCTCACGCGCTCCGCCTCCTCCTTCGCGAGCATCACTGCTTCGCAGAAGGAGGCGATAGCCTCCCATGCACTCTCGCGGGCAGCAGACTGTAGACAGTCAAAATTGGCCTTACCAATGATTCACCCGCGACTAACCAAAAAACTTCTCAGCCTAAGCAGAAATAACCTTAGAATAATAATAGGTTCAATTACGGGCCATAACCTCCTTAACAAACATCTCTTCAACATAGGCGCCACAGACAGCCCCCTTTGCAGGGGCTGCCTTGACGCCGAGGAATCAGCCGCCCACGTCATCCTGGAATGCGAGGCCGTGGCTTCTCAACGTGTAGAAATCCTCGGAACAATGAGGTCGCTCCGCGAAGCCTGCGAAGCTCCCAGGAAGCTTCTGTGCTTTTGGGCGGAGCTAGGCTGGCTCTGTTAGCCAGAATCCCCACGCACAACGGACCGAAAGAGAGTCTAGGTGCGGAAAAGGGAGTCCCATCATCATCATCATCATCATCTCCCATGCACTCTCGCTCCGTACCATGGCCCGGACTAGGGCCGGACGCGAGAGATCGCCGCCGCCGATCGCCGCCGTGAGGACACGGCGGTGCTCTGCCCAAGCTGGGCAGATCTCCACCGTATGCTCCACCGTGTCCTCCGGGCGATCCACACAATGGTGACACCCGGGCGTTTCCTCCCGCCTTATTCGGAACAGGAACCTCCCGAAGCAGCCGTGTCCGGTGAGGACCTGCGTTAGGCGGAAGGTGAGGACGCCGTGGCGTCTCTCTAGCCACTCCTCAAAGAGGGGACTTATCGCCGCAATTGTGGCGTGCCCAGCACTGGGTTGCGACAGTCGCACTCTCCATGTCGCCATGAGATCCCGCCGGAGGTCTGTCCGCTGCACCGCGATTTCTCGCGGCAGCGGAGTTACGCCCCGGCGTTTCACCTCCTCTCGCCACTCCCATATGTGGGCGAGGACTTTGGCCTCCAGATCCCATGGCGGCAATCCGGCAAGGAGGCTCGCTGCCTCCCCGGAGACCGTGCGGTATCCCCGGACTAACCGGATGGCCATGACCCTCTGGGACGCGTTCAACCGCCTGGCTGGTCGCCGCCTCAGTGAACGCGCCCACACCGGTGCCCCGTAAAGGGCCATGGACCGCACGACCCCCGCGTAGAGCCTCCGGCAGGATATGTACTTACCTAAGGATTGTCACATAATTACGTAACTTGAAAATGTGATTTTTTGTTTATGTAGATATTGAAATAAATTTGGTCTCAAATGATAGAGTTATGTATAAAACTAATATTCCAATTAGATTTATGTAAATCGGACCACGCATTCTGAAGATATTAAAAGATTTGTGTAAGGAAAATGTACCAACCTACATTTCTTAAGGTTTATATTCTAGTTTTTTTTTTATTGTAAACTGCGTGCGCGCTCCACCATTGACCGCACATTTGGGATAGTCAAGAGTTGATGGAGGTGTCTCTTGGCAGCGAAGGAGGTGCACTAGGATGCAGATAGAGCAGGCAGAATAATTTTACCCTGCTGTGTTGTGCATAAATGTGCATTGTGCATAAGGGCCGGAGTGAGTGCTCCGGAGTTAACTCAAGATGATTTTGAATCGGACAACTCCCGGCAGGTCACATATCAGCCTGCTACATTTGCCACAGATGCTTTGAGGAGGGTACAAAGAGAGGGAAAGACTGATACAATCATTAGATAATAATGGATAAAATATATTTTTTACAATACTAAACAACTAGAACTAATCTTCAATTTGTTACAAGTAAAATTAAAAAAATAATATCCCACCAAAAACATTTTCATGTAAAATGTTGCCAAGACGAGACCACATATGGCTCGCACTGTCAAAAAGTTATCAGATCTCATGTAGAGCCAAGCTTCTGACTCTACACGCCCTAACTTCACAAACTCTACACCTTAGTCAAAATATGAGGCTTGGCCGTTTCGTCACTACAAGAACTATTGTATAACAGAAAAGTAATGAACAGTGAATAAATTTTTCACCTTACGCCCATGTGATGGTAGCGAAACGGCCAAGCCACATATTTTGACTAAGGTGTACAGTTTGTGAAGTTAGGGCGTGTAGAGTCAGAAGCTTGGCTCTACATGAGATCTGATAACTTTTTGACAGTGCGAGCCATATGTGGTCTCGTCTTGGCAACATTTTACATGAAAATGTTTTTGGTGGGATTTCACATCTTTTTGAAAGTTGCTTATGAAAAAAAAATTTTTTTGGGGGCTTTAGGTATTTACTGAAAATCCTGAAATACGTATTTTATTATTTATAACAAGGAGTCCCTATATCAATTTTCAGAACTCTAGCATCAAAATTTGCGGAAGTCTCGTACAAACTTCCATCCCCTATTTTAAGGGGTTGGAGGGTAAAAGTTCCAAGTTTCAGAGTTTTTTTGTTGTTTGTGTACTATTACTAGCTTACATACCAAATTTCAGCTTTCTAGGACTTCAGGAAGACCCTTAGAATATTGATGATCATCAGTGAATCAGTGAGTCAGTGACGAAATCGGGGTATTTTAGATATCAATAAAATCTAAAGTATAAGAGCTATGCAACTGAAACTTTATAGGTTTAATAAGTCAACCACTGACATCATATCCTGAAAATTTTGTTTATCTGGTATAATCCAAACCCAAGTTATGAAGGTTCAAAAATACGACGAAGTGCTTCGAGAAAAGGTAGGTAGTGCCCTTGCGCTTCGCTTGGCTCGTCTTGGCGGGGCACTCCCGTGCCCCCAGATAGCATTCAGCGTGGTGCAAATTTCTTCCCACAGTCGATGATTCAGCGTACGACTGTTGATGCTCCTCAAGTTGCCCTGGGCCAAATCTCGATGAGGAGAGCATCAATTTGTGCCGCTGTCGGTCTGGACATGGTGACTTGTTCTTGCAGAATGTTTGTTCACAACTTATACTTGTAGTACTATAATTAGCTTGTACATTTCATATCTTGACTTTAACACTTCAGTCAGCACATGACGAAATACGTTTATCGATATAGCGATAGCGACAGATGAGATTTGGTGTGAGTTTAAAAGTACTGTTTCTCAATTTTGCAATAATAAAAATCACAATATCTCCCCTTGTTTGTTTACTTGTCATCCTTTGACTTTTATCCTTTTTCTTTTGACAATCGGCAAAACAATCTATATGCCAGCTACAATATATTGTTTTAAATATTACAATAGAAATATTACAATGTTCATATGTATAAATATTAAATTAAAGGCAAAGTTCTATTTTCTTAATTTAAAAAATAATTTTACTCTGTAATTCAACAGTTCAATTACATCGAAATGAATATTAATGACTAATAAAACCATATCGATATAACGTTCACCTCTAGCACTACATTTCGTTCGGTCCGACACTTTTCGAATAAGTATTGACTATGGTCCCGAGGTCCCGACCAAACTCAGCCAATCCGAACCTATTTCGTAGTAGGACAACAATATTCGGTTCGGCGAACATTCGAATGTGTCACTTCGGAGTAGACTCCCTGGTCCTTACCGGACGACGAGCTGATGGGAGCCCCCTTAAATATTTATTTTATTTTGTTTTTATTATTTGTTGATAAAGCGGCAACAGAAATACATAATTTGTGAAAATTTCAACTGTCTAGCTACCGCGGTTCTTGAGATACAGCCTGGTGACAGACAGACGGACGGACGGACGGACGGACAGCGAAGTCTTAGTAATAGGGTTCCGTTTTTACCCTTTGGGTACGGAACCCTAAAAACAAGTTTTTCTATTCCGTGAGCAGGCCCCCCTGAGCCACAGCAACAAAACCGAGGTAACAATTACCTATCATGAAGATTGGAAAAGGTTCTGAAGCAGCTTAAAAACAACGAGGTCTAAGCCATCCTAATCTCGTACGAATTTTCAGAAGGAGCTGACTGCCTCCCACTCTCTCTCGCCCCGGACCATGGCTTGCACCAGGGCCGGACGTGAGAGGCCGCCGCCACTGCCGATCGCCTCTACGAGGACACGGCGGTGCTCCGCCCAAGCGGGGCAGACCTCCACCGTATGCTCCACTTTCGAAAAATATGGGCTTGAAAGTTTGTATGACAAGAGCACTTCGGTAATATTCGGAATTACTGATTCGATACCAAAAATTATTTCCCTAATGGGAAGCTACAGTATTGCCGAGTGTAATCTTATGTTAAAATAGGAAATTTTCCGCGGACGAAGTCGCGGGCAGAAGCTAGTTTACTAATATATATAATTACCTATTTTACAATTTAACTCTAAAATATACATATTCTATAGTATATACAAGTATATAAAAAAAAGAAGGGAAAAGAAAAAGAGAGGAGCTCATTGGGCATCAAAAACTGCATATATACTAAATGTATGTAATAGTATTATAATGAATACTTACCTTAATGAAATAACACTTCAACTTGTGTGTTAATACAGGTGTAGTGACGCCGCTGTATGCGTAAAGGTATGATCGCGGAAAAAGTGGATTTATTTACCCGTTCTCTGTATGAGTTCACAAAAATTACTTTACATGTGATAAGCTGTATTGGCTGTAGGTAATGATAAAAATATTGTTTAAGACCACGCTACCGATTTGGTAACCTGTAATGATAATTGTGTTGGGATTGGGAACAATAAATAAATAATATATTATGATTTCGATCTACACAGCACTATTCACTTAGGTCTAAATGAGATTACATTCCGAGCACGGCAGCAATGCTGCGCGACTGCTGATTGTTGCTGTTTTTTTATTTTTTTTAGGATAACGTCAGCTGTGAACAGCGTCCTTGTAGATGTAGCATATTATGGATGGTGCGCGCCGGTCGGGAGTTCGGGCCTCAGGGTTGCTGGTGTTGTTGTCGCGTGGCAGGAGGTGTCGCAGGCGTGGGGCGTGCGGCGAGGCGGCGCCGCCTCCGCCGCTCCCAGAGCGCAGCGTGGCGCGGGCCCCGGCCGACCGGCCCAGTCCTAGGCATGGGTAATATCGCTTTTACACTATATCAAATCGTATCTATGTATCGGTTTAGAATATCGGATATCGTATCTATATATTTCAATACCTATATATTGGCTGAATCAGTGTGGAACTCGGAAACGAAAGTGGTACTGTGATTTTTAGGTTTCGGTTTTGTTCGATTCGTGTACAATATTGTACATCATTGTATTTTATTTGTAACTGTATACTCGAAATCAGTATTTATTTTTTTGGTAGTGTTGATAATATGGCACTGAAATGAAACTAGTACAGTCGCTAGTCGTTTCGGTTTCTTAGATTTATATTTTTATCAATGATTTAATTTAAAACTTTTTAACAAAAAAAAAACCGACTTCCAAAAAAAACACTACAAACTGAAAAATAACTTTAATTTCGGAAGTCGGTGTCTTAGGGATCAGTATTTTAGTTTTTGCCACCGACTTCCGAAATTAAAGTTATTTTTCAGTTTGTAGTGTTTTTTTTGGAAGTCGGTTTTTTTTTTGTTAAAAAGTTTTTATTTCTCGCTTTTTAGTGGGTCTATTTATAATTTATCTAAGTTACAATAGCCTAATGTCAACTTGCCCATCGCCTTTTTATAAATAAAATATTCCTTTTCTCGATGCAGAGACGTTAATTGTTGAGGAGTTCTCCTTTTATTAGTTTTTAGATTAGATGCTGATAATCCTGGCTGCAGCATCAGGCCAGACTTATGTCAACATTGCATTGAACTTAAAATTAGTCCTGTTTAAAATGAGCCCAAACACGACTACGGTGCTGTAATTTAAAGGTTTGTACTTTTTCTGATGCTCCTGGCTTCAGCATCAGGTCTTCGGTGTTCCTCAGTAACAGTACGTTTATCCACACATCGAGCCCTTTTCAATGAGCCTAAACACGATATATTTGCTGTTAGTTGTCGAGGAGTTAGGTACTCTGCAGACTATCCTGACTGCAGCATCAGGTCATGACTTGATGATCATGAGACCAAATGTGGCAAATGCCCTATCAAACATCAAAACAATTTACTAAAACAGTCCTTGCCTGTTCGAGTAACTTCTTACTGTTAAGGAGTTGTACCTTCCATCATCAGCCCAGCTACCTGAGATGGTGACAACCATACACAAATACACAAGATACTTCATAAAATATGCGAAAAACAATAAGTGAGCCTATAAAATTTGAGGGTTGCCCTCGATTTCTCTAAGATCCCATCATCAGATCCTAACCTGGTGACAATGGGACCACCTCAGAACTATCTACTTTCGAACAAAAAAAGAATTTTGAAAATCCGTCGACAATTGGCGGCGTATTCGATGAACAAACATACAAAAAAAAAAAAAAAAAAACATACAAACACCCGAACATAGTACCTCCTCCTTTTTGTAAAGTCGGTAAAAATTAGTATTAATTAGAAATTAGCGTATCGCACTCTCTCGCTTGTTCGTCTACAGCTACATCACTCCCGCCCGCGCGTATCGCAAGGAATACTCGGTACCACGGACCACCGTACTACTCTACCCGAATCAGTTTGAACCGAATATCATAGATCATGCGATACGATATCGGTATAGTGTCTCATCGCGCTTTATGAGGTACCCGAATACCTGATATATAGATTCAGTGCCGTCCGATATATAGGTATTGGATATTGTACCGATACATAGATATTGTATCTATATACGATTTGTATCGCCCACTCCTACCCAGTCCGCGACCAGCAGCGCCGCCGTCCGCACGCGCGCGCGCCCCTCGCCGCCTCGTGGCGACCGCGCAGCGACCTCCACCGATATACATATACACCAGCCAGCACAGTCTCCGGTCGGAGTGGCGGTTCGCATCTTACCGGGCAGCATTAGAGTCAAATAGTTATTTCTAATACTGTCAGGTAAAGATGTCGTCCGCGCTCCACGTTCTACGTTTGGCTTCTGGAATTCTTCGGAACCGGTCCGGTAACGACGTTCATATGTACCGGGTCCGGCTGTTCACTGGAAGCTTGTCTCTGCGCATCAGGTAACCGGACGACGCACACGACGTGGAAATCGCACGCGTGCCTCAGCACCGCGTGCGCAGATCACTTGTACGGTTAACGACACTCACATCACCTTTGGATCCTACGGTAACCTACAACAAACGTGTTATCGTCGACCTCCATCGCAATTCTGCGATATGTCGCACATCATTACGTCCACATGTGTCGGACTAGTCGTCGTTGACTTTTGACGTCGATAGGAATGTCTTGTCGTTGGGTGTCGGTACCCGCATTCGGAAATTTGATCGAATTCTTACCCAAGAACTCATAGTAGGTACGTATGTAACTTGTTCAATGTAATTTTTCCCTACCCTGATAGTTACCCTCTTAATTCATCGATCGCCGCATGCGCCGCCATGCGTCGACGTCGTAACCGTACAACCGGTTATCGGCTAAGGACTATTTCATATTGCTTTCTTGGTTCAAATCGTATTCAAGTAGTTTTTTTAGTGTCTATTAATGTTACTATTCGACTTACAACAGTCTCACTAGCGCCCTCTGTTCGTAAACGTACCGACTTGTTGTTAGTGATAGGTAGTGTTGATGTAGCAGTAACGCGTTGTTCATTAGTTAGACTAATGAGAAACGCGTAACAGTCGGGTTAGACGGAGCAAGAAACGCTTCCCGAAGTCGATGTTATCAACATAATCCGCGCACCTGTTGCGTTTCCTCATCGTCCGCTCACGTAACCCACTTAACTAATTAACATTCCTAATGGCCGGCAATGAGCACGCGTTTTCAACTCATTAACTCGCGCACGATAGCCCCGCCGCCAGCGCTCGGCCGCGAGTCCGCGACGGTCTGGGGCACTCTGGGGCCCTGGGCCCCTGGGCGACCGCGGCCGGCCGGCCACGTTTGTCTGTCTGTTTGCCCAAATGTTTGTTGCTAGTTAGTGTTTTATGCATACATACCTACCATACATCGCTAACATTGTTTACGTGGAATTTGGCCAGAGTCTGTAGTCTGTCACCCCGCTTCCTTAGTTCCGTTAGCCTGTCTTTGTCTCTAATGTACTGAAATATAATATGTAATGCTGATGTACAAAAGCGACGAGGGCTAGCGAATGTGCGGCACTGAGCTGTTGAGTAAGCTGTCCTTCGCCGCTGAGTCCAGCGACAGCAGTTCAATTCATGACTTTTCCAAAAGGAGTAGGTAAATTGTTCATTAGACCTCGAAAAGATTTGTCTTCGCAAAATGGAATGTAGGTCAAAGCACGAGCCTTCCCCGCTCTTTCTTAGTGCAACATGCAACCTGCGGCAGGTTCATGTTACCTGCCATGGCTGCTGCCACGGCTGCCACATTCCTCTTCACGATATTGTTACACTTTGTAGCTTCTTCTTGTTACAAAGCACGAGCCTTCACCGCTATTCCTTAGTGCAAAATGCCACCTGCTGCAGGTTGCATGTTACCTGCTGCCACGGCTGCCACATTCCTCTTCACGATATTGTTACACTTTGTAGCTTCTTCTTGTTAAAAAGCACGAGCCTTCACCGCTATTCTTTAATGCAACATGCCACCTGCTGCAGGTTGCATGTTACCTTCCACGGCAGCCACGTTCCTCTTCACGATATTGTTACACTTTGTAGCTTCTTCTTGTTACAAAGCACGAGCCTTCACCGCCATTCCTTAGTGCAACTTGCAACCTGCTACGGCTGCCACATTCCTTTTCACGATATTGTTACACTTTGTAGCTTCTTCTTGTTACAAAGCACGAGCCTTCACCGCTATACCTTAGTGCAACATGCCACCTGCGGCAGGTTGCATGTTACCTGCCACGGCTGCCACATTCCTCTTCACGATATTGTTACACTTTGTAGCTTCTTCTTGTTACAGAATAGCTTTTGCCCGCGACTTCGCCCACGTGGTGTTAGGAAATTATCCTACGAGAATTGCGTAACACATTATCAATCGGAATCGGTTTTGATAGTTCAACAACATTCATTGCGTTATTTACGTGTTGAGCAGATTATTTTTTCGATCTTAAGAAGCAATGGATTAGCAATTTGCTTGAACATGATTCAGATTGATAGTGTGTTACGCAATTAGGCTGCTGGTCATTGTCGAATTGTGTCACAAATTTAATTGAAATCCGTCCAGCCGTTAGGGCGCGGGTGAGACAACGTAACAGACAGAGAGACATTTATAATAGTTTTAGCATTTAGTAGGTACAGTATGGAAGGGTGGTCTCTGTGTTGACATTTATAATATCCCAGGCGGTCTATTCCGTAGAAATCTCAGCGTGTAAACGTAAACTTAGCTGAAGTGAGCTGTCATTCCACCTGTTGCTGACCTGACACTACTGACAGCTCACTTCAGCTAAGTGTTCACTTCACTTCACGGTGCGATTGTTACAGAATAGACCGGCTGCAAGTTCAATTGTTTGTTCATTTTGTTCTTTGTAATATGACTACGTACCTACACCAAGTGTCACATTATCGACTTGATTGTTTTACATCTGTATGGGTTTGTCAACAGGTTGAATCATAATATGTCAACATTGGCACTGTCATTGATTTTTAAAGATTACGCAACTACGTTGATAATAGAATGTTCATAGGCACTTCAAGCACTCAAACAGAATGTTATGAATCTAGTGTCAATGGGTCTATAATAGTGTTCCGTCTCAAAGATTGTGTATCGCTGGGTATGTATTGACTGGAAGAAATTCTATTTTCAGGTAATATACAATCGTTTGTTAGCGGACAGGGATGGGTAGGTATTTTAATAAATTGCAGTGGTGTGGCGTGTTGACCGCGGCGCGCGGTGCCGACAACGCCGACGCGCGGTACGCGGCTCGGCGGCGGCGCTGCGTGGCTGCCACGTCCGCGGCTCATTCCGTATCGAGGCTTGAAGTTCGCCTACGTTCGCGTCGAGCCTCGATAACGCGACCGGTGAAAGCCGCAGTAAATTAATCGCTCAGGTGGATTCCGCTTTCGAAATGAATTTTTATCGCTATCGGAGTGTCGCCGCGCGCTGCGGCCCGCGGTCGGGACCGGTTCTTAATTTCCTATAGGTGCGCGCGTTGTGCATCTATTTCGGGAGTCGTTGACCGCGGGTTTGGCACTACCGGCGGCCGGTTTTATTCTGTTCGTGTCAGAGAGTCGTTCCGGGAGCGGCTCGCCCGCCGATCGGCGATTTCGTGTAAAACTCGGGCGTATTTCAGGCGATGACGTAACGCGCGGGAGTGCGTCGTCCCCAGGCGCCGGGACATGCCTAATCGAGTATAATGTTATTAATAAGCCGGGGGCGGGCCGCGACTCGCCCTCACATAAAACTACTATTTATCGGCCATCGAGCGCATGCAATCCAACACAAATATGATACGCCACACAGCACGCAGCAGTGACAAAGCGCGCTCGGTGCACGCACATTGTTGCGCTATTAATACGTTTCTAAACTCAGACGTGTCTGTCCCAGCACTCCCAGCCTGTCCACCGCTCGCAAGCCCCTCGCGTGCGTCCCAAACACAACACAAGCTTTTTCATAGATAGAATTCAATTTATTTCATAATGCCAAAGTAATCTAAGTAGTATTTAATTGCAAGTAAATACCTATCTAAGTATTTAAATGCAAGTAGATCTAAGGGCATAATGGCCTATATAACCTTTAGACCGTATGCCGTGTATCTGGGGGCACGGTAGTGCCCCCGCCAAGACGAGCCAAGCGAAGCGCAAGGGTACTACCTACTTACCTTTTCTCGAAGCACTTCGTCGTATTTTTGAACCTTCATAACTTGGGTTTGGATTATACCAGATAAACAAAATTTTCGGGATATGATGTCAGTGGTTGACTTATTAAACCTATAAAGTTTCTATTACATAGCTCTTATACTTTAGATTTTTTTGATATCTAAAATACCCCGATTTCGTCACTGACTCACTGATGATCATCAATATTCTAAGGGTCTTCCTGAAGTCCTAGAAAGCTGAAAGGAGGTGTTTTTTTTTCGGCCAAACTTGTACCGAGGCGAGGTTCATATTAAAAGTTAAATTTCTTGCAATAAATTGTGTTATTAGCAGTATTTAAAATCCTCCAATATTTGATAGATTAAGAAATAAAAAATCACTACCTCACATCGTAACTGCGTTCAACGAAACGTTCATAACAGCAGTGACAGCTGACAGCTGTCAAATTAAACTAAATAAGTGTCAAGTCTAAATGGGTTATCTAGGTCGTCAAGATTTAAGAAATCAATCGAAAGTCCAGGGAAGAATAGACAAATCAACAATTATGAAATCACGCACGAAATAGCACTCCAAGAGACGGGAAATCAGCGAACAAAGGCGAGGAACCGAAACGGAACATTATTGGTACTAATAAGGAAAAGTAGATAATTACAGGCCTTGGCCCACAGTCTTTTGGCTTTTCAGAAAGCTAACCAAACGCATACAATAATCTGAAAAATTAATGTATTTTTTAACTCTTGTTCGCTAAATGTTTCACAAAAATAATGTCTTATTTATGCAAAAAAACTTTTTTGATACCAAAATAAGACAATAATCAGTATATTTTCAGGATAATTTCTTTATGTTACTTTTATAAAATGAAGTAACGAAACGCATCATCGGAAGCATGTATCATGAGATTGCCAAATTAATTAATGTGTTGCAAGTTATTAACATCTTTGAACGACAATTTCATGTGGTACACATGTATAAATAAATCCAATATATTTTTTTTGTGAATCTGCGATTTTTTTCCTGTATTTCAGTACTTTTGTTCATAAGGTACATTGTTTGGCCACAAATGTATGAAAGAAGAAACACCTCCTTTGGTATGTAAGCTAGTAATAGTACACAAACAACAAAAAAACTCTAAAACTTGGAACTTTTACCCTCCAACCCCTTAAAATAGGGGATGGAAATTTGTACGAGACTTCCGCAAATTTTGATGCTAGAGTTCTGAAAATTGATATAGGGACTCCTTGTTATAAATAATAAAATACGTATTTCAGGATTTTCAGTAAACAACCCCCCAAAAAAAATTTTTTTTTTCATAAGCAACTTTCAAAAAGATGTGAAATCCCACCAAAAACATTTTCATGTAAAATGTTGCCAAGACGAGACCACATATGGCTCGCACTGTCAAAAAGTTATCAGATCTCATGTAGAGCCAAGCTTCTGACTCTACACGCCCTAACTTCACAAACTCTACACCTTAGTCAAAATATGTGGCTTGGCGGTTTCGCTAACCTCACATGGGCGTAAGGTGTAAAATTTATTCACTGTTCATTACTTTTCTGTTATACAATTGTTCTTGTAGTAACGAAACTGCCAAGCCTCATATTTTGACTAAGGTGTAGAGTTTGTGAAGTTAGGGCGTGTAGAGTCAGAAGCTTGGCTCTACATGAGATCTGATAACTTTTTGACAGTGCGAGCCATATGTGGTCTCGTCTTGGCAACATTTTACATGAAAATGTTTTTGGTGGGATGAATATGACAAACTAAAGACAAATACACATAGTTGTGCACTTCCTATACAAATACACATAGTTGTGCACTTCCTATACTTTTTTTTTTTTTAGTTTAAAAAAACGTTGCCCCACACTAGGAATTTCTCCTGTATTGTGGGTGCGTTTACAAACATTTAAACTCACATACACAAACAGCCAGACCCGGAACAACTACTTGTAGGTCATACAAATATTTGTTCCGTGCGGGAATCGAACCCGCGACACGCAGCGCAGCAGTCAATCGCTTAACCACTGCGCCAACCGTGAAAATACTAATACACATAGTTGTGCACTTCCTATACTAATACACATAGTTGTGCACTTCCTATACTAATACACATAGTTGTGCACTTCCTATACTAATACACATAGTTGTGCACTTCCTATACTAATACACATAGTTGTGCACTTCCTATACTAATACACATAGTTGTGCACTTCCTATACTAATACACATAGTTGTGCACTTCCTATACTAATACACATAGTTGTGCACTTCCTATACTAATACACATAGTTGTGCACTTCCTATACTAATACACATAGTTGTGCACTTCCTATACTAATACACAAAGTTGTGCACTTCCTATACTAATACACAAAGTTGTGCACTTCCTATACTAATAACTAAGCTTTAGCTATGTTAGGTTACAAGATTAGGTACTAATAATAATAATATATTTATTTGCAAGAAATACATTTTTACAAGGAAGATCTTATAGCCTAAAAGTCACTGTATTCGGCCTGCAAGCAAGCGTGCAAATTATTTAAATTTGTCGTTAGCACAGAATATGTCATTGATACATTTTTACAAAAATATGTCATTACTTCATTACATTATTAATATAGATTTACATAGTCCTTACATTCTATCAATATTTAAATAATTAGGGAAACATTCAATATTATTATTGTTCTTTATGTTGCATAAATTCCTTAATACTATAAAAACAGTAACCTTGGAGCCACTCTGTTAATTTCTTTTTGAATAAGTTACCCTGTAAATTTTTTAATTGGTTCGGTATTTTATTATAAATTAATAGACACATATGAAATACATTTTTCTTATAAATTTCTTTGTGACAGGGCGGTTCGTATAGTAGGTTGAGAAACTTAGCCCTTTTTTGTCTCGGCATAACCTCACTACGCTTCTTAAAGTAATGCATGTGCCTTTTTGTAAAAAGGCAAATTTCTTTTATGTACATACAAGGTAGTGGAAGAATTTTGTATTTTTTAAATAAAGGTTTACAGCTATCTAAGAACCATGACTTGTTGATAACTCGGATACAACGTTTTTGAATTTTGAAAGCTCTGTCGGTATCGGTCGAGTTACCCCACACTATTAGTCCATAGTTTAGTACCGATGACACATAGCCATGGTAAGCCGAAAGGGCAGCCTCTGCAGAAACATTCTGTCTTAACTTTTTTAACGCGAACACAAACCTATCAAGCTTCTGACACATAACTAAGCTTTAGCTATGTTAGGTTACAAGATTAGGTACTAAAGCTCTTACGTTCCCATTTTTCTCCTACCACGGAAACGGAAACGTTATAATCACCAAGATTTCCGACCTTGACATAAATATAGATTTTAATGAAAGACAATCAAAAATTTAATGCAATCACAAACTTTCTAAGAAATCATCACCATCTCAGACTTCATAGTGTGGTGTGGTGTGGTGGTGTGGAAACCACGCCACGGCAGCGGCAGAACCACTATTAATACATCATACTGATGCACTTTAATCAATAGGTGGTAGGTTCTAATTCCATTTTTTTTGTTATGCCTATACTGTCCCACTGCTAGACAAAGGCTTCCCACAAGTCCTTCCAGGAACTCTTTTCAATGGGACGTTATATATACAAAATAATATAGGTAAACAAAAATCAAACACAACCTGCTACTTGGCTCCTTTACAGTGGATTTCCATCAATTATTTTGCATTGGAAACATTGGAGTAGGAACTAGGAATATGTTTCCAATACAATAATACTCCGGCCTCCGCGATATTTCATTATTAGTCAAGGAGTGTTTGGTCGTTTTTGGTATTGAATGGCACATAAGTGAAGCGTACCTGAACAACTGTGATTGTGGTGGCCACTGGCCTGGCCACGTGGCCACTCGTGGTTCACTCGTCCATCGCTCTTGTCCTGCAGACTGCACGATAACTTATTGATATAATAAACAACCACTAAGTATAATGACCCGTAATTTATTATCAACTGTAGCCGGCTACCCTGATAGTAAATGTAAATGACAGAGTCGAGTTCACAATATTAAAGTTCACAACTCAATAATATTATTATTAGGTATGACTGTCGTAGTGTAGTAGAATGTAGAACTGATAATAGCTTTATAATTATAAGGCATACATAATCTGAGGGTACGGTAGTGCCTTCGCCAAGTCGAGCAAAAAGCGACATGGCCGTACCATCCTTTTCTGGAAACAGTTCAGGCCATTTTCGACCCCCCTATAACTTCGTTGTGGATAAAACTAGAAGCCTGAATTCAATCAGTAACCAAGCAGGCATTGTATAAATACGCTATATTTCGAATTTCATTCAATCTGAACCAGTAGTTTATGAATTATAACTAGTCAAAGTTTATTAATTTTGTCACTCACTCACTGACTGACTGACATAGAAGCTTCAAATTTAGAAAACAAAGTGTTTAGTGTATAAATCAAGGAAAAACTAAAATATTTAGCAATTTCGGTCCACTTTTCTAGATACACCAACTGCATAAATAA
This sequence comes from Oligia strigilis, assembly GCA_951800025.1. Lineage (NCBI taxonomy): Eukaryota > Metazoa > Arthropoda > Insecta > Lepidoptera > Noctuidae > Oligia > Oligia strigilis. Next base: position 21,726,956 of record OX637548.1, on the reverse strand, counting down.
CTTTGTAATCCCATATAAATATTTAGGATTACAAAGTTACATTTGCAGTAAATGAATTGACTTTGCAATCGCACTAAACAATCTAATTTAATATAATATTAATATATTACTTTTACTACTTGTGAGATACATTGTGTTTTCATGCGATGGTCAAGTCAATCTTTTTATTTAAAACATAAAAGATTTTTAATTTTGATAATATGGTCACTAGTTGGTAAGATGTTGTTAGGTTAGCTAATTACGTAATAACTTAAGAAAGAAGATCCCTTAAGTAGGGATTGAATAAATTAACCGACTTGATATTAGATGGATCTCACAACTTTTTACTAGTACTACTACTAGTAGAAGAACTGATTTATGAGACTTGTTTTTTTTTTTTAGAAGTTATGTTTTTGTTTGATGGCATCTCACTTCTTTTTATAGATAGTCCTACTTTTTTCCTTTCCGGTACCTTTTTAACTTTTTTTTTTAACATAATCCGCTGACCATTTTACAAGTTGACTTTGAACATATTTATATCTAGGTACCTATCTACACCTATTATTCCATTATATTATACTTACACTAGCTTCCGCACGCGGCTTCTTCTTCTTAGCGTGTCGATAGCAATCGAAATGGACTCGGCCCAGAATTCGGCTACTTGTTTGGCGCCTTCACAAGCGTCCATCAGTTCCTGTAACGTGCAGCTGACAGGACATGCAGGACACAATATTAAATGTCCCATTGTTTGTGGGACAGCACCACATTTACACTCCAAGGCGGTGTCGTCTATGAATCTCCACTTGAACAGGTTTTCCTTGCTTCGGCCAACCTGGGTCCGGAGTCTGTTTAAAGACTTCCAGGTTACCCAAGGTAACTCATGTCCAGGTGGGAGGTCTTCAGCGAGTGGGACAAACGGTTTGGGTAAGGAAGCACTGTCTCGTACTCTCGTCACAGCTTCAGTCTCTCTTGTGATGGTTCGCCAGTGGGTGGAACGACACACTTCAGTCTCTCTTGTGATGGTTCGCCAGTGGGTGGAACGACACACTTCAGTCTCTCTTGTGATGGTTCGCCAGTGGGTGGAACGACACACTTCAGTCTCTCTTGTGATGGTTCGCCAGTGGGTGGAACGACACACTTCAGTCTCTCTTGTGATGGTTCGCCAGTGGGTGGAACGACACACTTCAGTCTCTCTTGTGATGGTTCGCCAGTGGGTGGAACGACACACTTCAGTCTCTCTTGTGATGGTTCGCCAGTGGGTGGAACGACACACTTCAGTCTCTCTTGTGATGGTTCGCCAGTGGGTGGAACGACACACTTCAGTCTCTCTTGTGATGGTTCGCCAGTGGGTGGAACGACACACTTCAGTCTCTCTTGTGATGGTTCGCCAGTGGGTGGAACGACACACTTCAGTCTCTCTTGTGATGGTTCGCCAGTGGGTGGAACGACACACTTCAGTCTCTCTTGTGATGGTTCGCCAGTGGGTGGAACGACACACTTCAGTCTCTCTTGTGATGGTTCGCCAGTGGGTGGAACGACACACTTCAGTCTCTCTTGTGATGGTTCGCCAGTGGGTGGAACGACACACTTCAGTCTCTCTTGTGATGGTTCGCCAGTGGGTGGAACGACACACTTCAGTCTCTCTTGTGATGGTTCGCCAGTGGGTGGAACGACACACTTCAGTCTCTCTTGTGATGGTTCGCCAGTGGGTGGAACGACACACTTTAAAAAACTGTTTCGACTTTTCAGCCTTTGGGGCACAAGGATGTTGTCGTGCAAAGGTTGTCGTGTGTCGGAGACCATTTTGGCTCTTTCGCTGGAGCTTGCCACCGCTCTGCAAAGTTAAAGTCAAAGTCAAAGCATTTATTTCAAATAGGCACATAAAAGGCAGTTTTGAACGTCAAAAATTACGATAAAATAGAATTGATTCTAGTCGCCCATTCCAAAGGGTAGTGTTCGTATGGAGAAGAACGGGCAAGAAACTCCACCGTTACTCTTTTAAAAAGTTTTACAATATTTTGCATACATTCATTATATAATAATAATATGTGAAGACGATGCACCTAAAATAAAATTACTGACTGTTGGTCTAGTGGTCAGTGACTATGACTGCTATGCCGGAGGTCGTGGGTTCGATTCCCACCCAGGACAAATGTTTGTGTGATGAGCATGATCATTTGTTCTGTGTCTGGGTGTAATTTATCTATATATGTATGTATTTAGAAATATATAAGTATGTTTATCAGTTGTCTAGTACTCATAACACAAGCTCTGCTTAGCTTGAGACTAGACGGCGTTGTGTGATAGTTGTGGAATATTATTATTATTATAGGTAAAAGAATTAAAAATGAAACCATGACATATAAGTTAATTAATTATCTTATAGATACATGGTGCTCACATATTTACAAACATGGTAAAAGTCAACGATTTTCATTTAAAATAATAATTATTATTATTAGCCTGTGATGTCCCACTGCCGGGCAAAGGCCTCCCTACTCTCTTTCCACTTCTCTCTGTTCAAAGCTGTTAAGGACCAGTTCTTGTTGAAGGAGTCCAGCTCATCCCACCATCTCCGTCTGGGCCTGCCACGATGTCGTTTGCCATTAAGTGGGACCCATTGGGTCGTAAGTTTGGCCCATTGTTCGTCTGACATGCGAACTAATAAATTCTCATTTAAAATAATAAACAAAAAAAAATTCAAGTTGTCAGGGTCAATGTCAGGGTGTGAGTTATATAAAAATAATTACAGAATGTAATGAATGTCAAAAAGAATAAATTTTACACTTAAATTAGCAACCAGTTTGATTTTGTCAAAAAAAAGGGTGTAAAATTGCTCGAGCATACTGACCGCAAATGACCAGCAAATGACCAGCATGTTTCCAAGCATTCTTAATTTCTTATCTTGGATATAATCTTCTAATTTATAGTATGCTTGTTTACAAAGTGTACGTTTAATGTGAGTTTTAAACTTTCTTTCATTTAATTGCAATATATCACAAGGTATTTTATTGTAACATTTAACACAGTAGGTACCCCATAAAAGATGTATGTACTTTGGCTCTGCGAACCACTGGTGGCGCTATTCCTGCTAGTGGATACGGCATTTGTACCGGGGTTGGTTTTAGGCAGCCAGTGATGATCACGTTTCATTCAAAGCTGTATCCACCAGCTTTGCATGGTCAGAACGGCTCCACACGGAGCACGCGAATTCTCCTGCAGAAAAAGATAGCCCCAGTCTAGTAGTCCGCATAACGTCAGGCGAAGCACCCCATTTCGATGAGACCAGTGGACGAAGAAGACTGTTGCGAGTGTGCACCTTCTGCTTGATACTCTTGCAGTTTTTGCTGAATGTTAAAGACCTGTCCAGGGTAACACCAAGATATTTAGGGGAGTGCTCGATGGACACCCCACCCCAAACGATGAGAGGTCGTGACTACTTAACCGGAATATCCTGCGTTTACCTTAAGTAAACTCACCAGCGCAACCGCTATGTCCCTATAGAAACTTCTAACCGGCCTAGAAACTTGGAATTGGACACGAAGGTAGACATTAGGCATGGAATAGCATGAATTTAAAAAAAAAATTAAAAAGAGGGCAGTGTGAGTTTGGCTCGCATACAGAGGGTCCCGTATGATTTTTTTTTCTAGCTGGAACTAGACATTACCATGAAACTAAAAGAAAAATTTAAAAAGCGGTGTTAATGGGTCGATTGGTACATTAGAAAAGATTCTGTGGGACATTGAGAACAGGACTAAAGTTAAAAAACTTAAAATTAGATTTAGTCATGGTTTAGTTTATGATCTCGAGAGAGTGAACACTAAATTTGAAGTTTTCAGCTGTGCTTTTGTTTACCGGGACCAGTTTCCGATATGTTTAGCTTACGCAATCAACATTCATAAGAGTCAAAGTTTGAGCTTGGACAGTGCTTTAATTGATATTGGTTCTTCTATATTCACTTGTGGTCAAGCCTACGTAGCATTATGTATATAGGGTAAAAAATTTAATTGGTGTCCATTTGATAAATATCGATCCTAACCAGATGAAAGCATAAGAAAGTGCTATTGTTTAATACAACAGATTAAGGTCGCTCTATAGACCGGATTGAAAAAAACATAATTACGTGTGAAAAAGAATAAGTTAAAAAAAACAGCTGATAGGGAATGGTCTATACGTCCAAACATTGCCGCAGTTCAGACTGCAGCGGGGTCATCATCTAATTAAAAAACACTTCGTAAAAAACCACAAATATAAAAAAAAAGTAAACCTAGGCTATACAATTAAATCCTACACGTGTATCTAATCTACCCACTTGGAAAAAAGCAATGAAATCCCACCAAAAACATAATGTTGAAAAAGAAGGCCAAGTTCCTTACTTCATGTAGATGTTTGACCAGGGGGCTAACTCTCCAAATTAATTTTAATTCTAATGAAAGGCCAATACAATTCCGATGTTAATTTTACAGTCACGTGATTCGGTACTCTTGAAAACAATATTGTCACCATTGAAATGAAATTGACATTGGTCTGCCATTATTTTGTTACACGTGAAGTTAGCTACGTAACGGGCTGCAATAGTGTGGTTCAACTCATTACGATAAACCGGTAATGGGGCTTTAAAATGCTTTATCCTTTAAATAACAAGGCTAATAAATAAAAATGATATAAATAGTTCTTTAATTGATTAATTATAAAGTATTTAATTCATTTGGGCGTAAGAAAATGATTAAAATCATAAAATTAACCATGACTTTGGCTGCATGCGGTAGGATCGTTGCCTACACTTCTAAAAAAAAAGACTGCGTGTAAGTTCTCCAATTTCAAACATACTTTTTGTTTGTTTATGACAATATTGTTCGCATTTGGTTCTTTTTAGTAAGAAATAATTACTGTCCGCTAAGTTACTTAACTAATTAGTATTACAGTTTTAAACAAATGATACCAAGTAAATAGATAAACAACTGCTTCATAAAGTACTTAATGTTTTTGTAACGAACGCCGAACGTGTTTATGTGAATAGTGAACATTACTGATATACCAGTGAAGTGATATTAGAATAATTATGTAAAAGTGATAGTTAGAATAGGATAATTAAGACCCTAAAATACCTAGCGTGGGAGTCGATATGTGCTACTACTGTTTTACTGAGTAAGATTTTGATTTTCTAATTAGGTAAGTAAATTTTAAGTGTTTGTATTGCTCTAATTAGCTTTCTAACTGGTTTTTATTATTAGTTTTCGTATTAGAATCTGATATCAATATTTAACGTAGAATTTTTGATAATTTTAATGTACGAAGAAAATTATAGAATAATTACGTAACTTGAAAACGAGGATTTTTGTTTATAGGAATATTTGCGAGATTTTAGTGTCAAATGAGAGGATTATGTTCAAAACGGGATCCTGCCGTTTTGCCGAAAAGATTTTGCCAAAATTTCACTACCCAAACAAATTTTCGCAACCTTTTATTATACCAATGCAATGTTTGGAATAATTTTAGTATGCACATTTTCATTTGGTAAAATTTTTACTTGGCAGAATATTATTAAGGATAATGTCATTTAGGCATTTGGTCTTTAATCAAGTGATTTATTACGGCAAACAATCTTTAGACAATAAACGACAAAAAATATAAAGGCATAAATAAGATTTTTTGAGAATTTTTTTTTGGGAATTAAGTGTTTAAAAAATGCAATTTTATTTTAAAATAATCATTTACTTAATTCAAAATATTTGTAACTTACTATTTTAATTTTTTGCAATGGACGTTATCGAGAACTAATGAATTAGTTACGAGGTTAATTATTAAAAAAAAATGCTTAGGTTAGGTTAGGTTAAAAGTGTGACCTCCTACGCACGAGCCGAGCGAGCGAAGCGAGCGGTGCCGCGGGAGCGGCCGGCGAGTGCCAGAAACGACTAAATTATATAGAAAAAAAAATATGGAAAAAAGAGATTATTTTTAACAGGCTATCGAGAACCGAATTAGTTAGGCGAGGTTAATTATTTAAAAAAAATGCTTAGGTTAGGTTAAAACTATGAGCTCCTACGCACGAGCCGAGCGAGCGAAGCGAGCGGTGCCGCAGCAGCGGCCGGCGAGTGCCAGAAACGACTAGATTATATAGAAAAAAAAATATGGAAAAAAGAGATTATTTTTAGCAGGCTATCGAGAACCGAATAAGTTAGACGAGGTTAATTATTTAAAAAAATGCTTAGGTTAGGTTAGGTTAAGACTGTGACCTCCTACGCACGAGCCGAGCGAGCGAAGCGAGCGGTGCCGCGGCAGCGGCCGGCGAGTGCCAGAAACGACTAGATTACATAGAAAAAAAAAATGGAAAAAAAAGTCTACCCGAAACTGAACTAGTTAGACGAGATTAATTATTTTAAAAAATACTACCAGAATACTTAATATTATTATTACCTGTTTAGAATTTGTCCCAAGTGGAAAAAACACCCTTGTAATGAAACGTCTACAAAATTAGATCTTATGCTTGAAATGGCTGCCTTAAAACTGCGAAAACTGACGATACTAAATATTTGGCAAATGTAATTTTGCGTGAAATGAGTTATTCCAACTGAAATATTTGACTAAATAAAAATTGGTAAAAGTACTAGTTGGTAAACAAGTTATTGTTTAAACGTTCACTTGCCAAACATTAGGTTTGGGTTACAATTATTTGTGAAGAGATTTTTTGCTAAGTAATAATTTGGCAAATGAAATTATGCGGAAAATTGTTTGGGAAGTGATAATTTGGCAAAATCTTTTCGGCAAAACAAGGGAGACCCGTTCAAAACTGATATTCTAGTTTGAATTATGAAAATCGGTCGGTTTTAGAGATAGAAAGAATTTTGTATAATGAAAACATGCCGAAGTCCGATTTTATTAAGTTAATGTTCTAGAAAGTTTTTATTGTATAGAGATAGGATAAAAATGTTGTTATGTAATACGAAAGAGGAGTAAAATCCTTGCTCACTCTGTAATTTGCTTTAAATTCGTATTTATTCATAGAAAACGCTTTGTTCATATAATGCATCATCCGACGCTCATCTCGTCTTTGTTTCAGTTGTTTTTTATGGGAATTACGTAAAACACTATATATTACTGCTTATCGTGCCGTATTATACTCATAGCACCCACAAAAAAACCACTTAAAACGCAAAATAATTTCTAAAAAGTTACACTTTTGTTATTGGAAAAATCACTATCAACAAACTATCCCAACGCAATATTAACGCAATACACAGCTGTCAAAATACACCCAAGAGTACCGGTTACGCCACGCCAAGCCCGTTCCCAATTCCACTTAGTTCCCCAAAATGGACACCCAATATAAAAATCAATTGGCACTAGCATCGAACTCAAGAGTACGAAACGTCACAATTCCAATGTCGATCTATCGGAATTAAACTCGAGAGTAAGCACCCAGCAAAAGAGTTGAAATCGAAACCAACGTAACCCGTCTGCCTTCAAAGCAAGAGTGAATAGGCATCTTCTGGGCACGCTCGTTCCATTATAGACCTCATCTATCGCTTACCATCAGGCGTGATCGGGGTCAAGAGCGGGCCCATTTAGTAATAAAAAAAAAAACCAACGCCAACTTTTAAACCATTTCTTTGCACCGGCCTTATTTTGCAATTTTGTTGTAAGTAATTTGTGTTTGAAACTTTTTTAGATATCAATACAATAATATTTTTCCGTTTAAACTTGGCGGGTTTTCGTTATGTTATAGTTATTTTTCATGCATATTATTTTATGGTTTTCTGAAAACCCGCCAAGTTTAAATGGAAAAATATTATTGTATAGATAGGTGTTCAATGTTACCTTTGGACATTGACTCAGCACTCGGCCTGGCTTACGCGCGGCCCAGTTAAAAGAATTATTCGGTTGCATCTCACACGCATAGGACACATAGAATATGTATAATAGTGTGTTTCAAGAAAAAGTAGTATATAAGCAGAACATTTTTGTAAATAAATCAGATTTGAATTTTATATTCTCGTCTCATTACCCCTCACTGTGGCCAAGATACCTTTAGCCATCTCTGATCAGTCTTGTGAGTCTGCTTGACTGGCAGTGAGTTTACCTTTCCCGAACCTGGAATTCCTGTCTACTATCCGTCTGTAACCTTAGGTCGCATGGTGCAGACATCCTGAACTTATTTATATATTTATTTATCACACACTAGGTATATGATAGGTTAGGGCTGTAGGGCTTATAGGGCTTAGGGTCGTAGGGACTGTTAGGCTTGTAGGTCTTAGTAGGTTCCTTTAACTTATCATAAAATTCCATGTACCGTCACACCCTTGACAGTATTGCGGCCTTACGTGACTCCTGTTAAGGGTGGATGTACAATAGGTATCTAAAAAAGTTTCAAACACAAATTACTTACAACAAAATTGCAAAATAAGGCCGGTGCAAAGAAATGGTTTAAAACTTGGCGTTGGTTTCGATTTCAACTCTTTTGCTGGTCATACATCTACATGAAGTAAGGAACTTGGCCTTCTTTTTCAACATTATGTTTTTGGTGGGGTTTTATTTAATTGACCGTTTTTTTGTTGTCGCTAAACATTCTGCAATTTATATAATATGTAAGATTTGTGCGTTAGTCTTTAGTTAGGTAATGTGTTGCTAATGAGCCTCCTAGCTCGCGCCCCCGCGCCCCCGCGCCCCCTCGCCCCCGCGCACCCGCCGCGCCGCGCTGTCCCGAGAGGAGCGACGACGCCTGTAAAAGACATCAACGGCAATGCGCGCGCTGCACTGCCTGCAGCCGTTGCCGTCCAGCCATAGGTACCTACGTGTTAATTGTTCGTAATGCTATTTGGCGTAATCAATCCGTTACATAGTTAGCAAAGCATGCTAAGTTGTTATAAATTAACTAAATACGCAAGAATGAATTCTCAAAAATGAACAGCGGCAAGAATTTAAACTTGATAATCGCGGTCATGTGATGAGAAACCGACGCTAGGCTATTATTATGTAAATAGTAGTTAGTTTCCTAACAACATTAACCTTATTATGAAGAACTTCCGCTAGCCGAAGGTGGCTCTATCGTCGTAATACTTTTCGTGTAGAATACTCAAAAGCGGTTAAATTCTTGGGTTCTGTTCGATGGGCCTGTTTGTTCAGCCGGCATGCGAAGGTTGTCGCTGGCCTCACCGCCGCCGCCGCGGTACGCTCGATACTCATTGATTGGGCAGGTATTACATAAGTGGAACACAGCTCTTGCAACACGTGCGTTCCTTATGGTCGATTAGTTAAACCTGAAACTACTCGATAAGAGGGATGCAGGGTCTCATATCGGTAGCCTGATCAAACAAGTAAAACCACGAGGTATGTGATGCTAGTGTTAATGAATGCAAACGGTTGCCTGAGAACGCGGTCGAAAGCGACATCTCTATCCAAATTTGACAGTTGTATTGTAACGCACAATGTTGAGATGATAATAGCGTATTATTAATAGTCAACATTGATGTTGTTGTGTGCGCTGATCGCTGATGTTTATTTACACGTGCGGGCGCGCGGGCTGCGGCACTGCGGGTGGAGCGGCGACTCGCGTCGGTGTGCTGCTGCGTGCCGCTCGTAGCTGCGCGCGCGCACTATAAATACCAGTTTCTGTCACCGAACACGAACAAATAATTTTATTATTATTCTTGTCTTAACATTTATTCTTTCATAAATATTCACGCGCCAGTGAAGCTCATGCCAAATAATAACCAAAAAATTAAGGCAGTTTCATGAGACATGAGTGATGATAAGTGGGCAAATGTGTAAAAGTGATAATACAACAAAAGACATACCTACAAGTAAGTAACTATGTAGGCTCGCATATTGTAAAACGGATAAAACAACAAAAGACGTACCTACACGTAACTAAGTAGACTCACATATTGTAAAAGGGATAATACAATAAAAGACATACCTACACGTAACTAAGTAGACTCGCATATTGTAAAAGGGATAATACAACAAAAGACGTACCTAACTATGTAGGCTCACATATTGTAAAAAGGATAATACAACAAAAGACGTACCTACACGTAACTAAGTAGACTCACATATTGTAAAAGGGATAATACAATAAAAGACGTACAGACGCCAGCACATCAAGTTACTACAATCTGTCAGATTTCTTTAATAGATTTTCGACTTTATTGCTAAAGCATAAGGTTCAAGGTTGATTGGGAAAATCTGACAGTTTCGGGTAGGTTGACCTGCTGGCGTCTGTACCTACATGTAACTAAGTAGACTCACATATTGTAAAAGGGATAATACAACAAAAGACATACCTACATATAACTATGTAGACTCACATATTGTAAAAGGGATAATACAACAAAAGACATACCTACACGTAACTATGTAGACTCACATATTGTAAAAGGGATAATACAACAAAAGACATAGACCTACATGTAACTATGTAGGCTCACATATTGTAAAAGGGAAAATACAACAAAAGACGTACCTACACGTAACTAAGTAGACTCGCATATTGTAAAAGGGATAATACAACAAAAGACGTACCTAACTATGTAGGCTCACATATTGTAAAAAGGATAATACAACAAAAGACGTACCTACACGTAACTAAGTAGACTCACATATTGTAAAAGGGATAATACAACAAAAGACATAGACCTACACGTAACTATGTAGACTCACATATTGGTGCTGATTATTGGAATGCATTATATTCACATTTAGGGCTTCCAAACAAATAGGTACCTAGACAAAATTTTATAGACGTATGTATGTTTGTCCACGCATTTCTCCACAACTATTAATCGGATCGTGACCATTTTTTATCAACTTACATTTATTTCAAAATCGATTCAGTTTCATCAAAATCGATTCGGAAATTTTCAAAATATGGACTAATACGTGTAAGTGTGACGGCCTGGCTTATTGATACGAGCTACGGGTGTACTGTCAAAGGGAAAACATCTCAAAACCTTGTTCAAATTCTAATGCAATATTTACAACAAAACTATTACCTACCTACTTATTACAAACAAATATTTCAGTTTTTACTTAAAACTAAAAATTATGAAATAAAAAAGTAATTTAAAAAAAATAAACCGACTTCAAAAAGAAATGAACTCAAAATTTTGAAATACTTAACTTTAATATCGGAAGTCGGTGGCAAAAAACTAAAATACAGATCCCAAGACACCGACTTCCGAAATTAAAGTTATTTCATAATTTTGAGTTCATTTCTTTTTGAAGACGGTTTAATTTTTTTAAGTTACCTTTTCACTTTTTAAAATACTGTTCTATATAAATCCCCAATTCAATTTCCTGCAATATTTTCAACTGATCATAACTAGCATCAGACACGTACTTGTCAAGTCGGTGTTCAGTTAGTATCACACACAAAATAAGGAAAATAATATTTTTAAGTTAAACGATTTTAATGAAAATAATGATGTAGATAATGTACTAAAAGCTAAAAATAATTCGGTAGGTCCCAGGTACCAGTCAACACACCACTTTAAAAAAATAAAATCGTGGGGCGTAGCGTAACCTGAGTAAATATGTAAATAGCATTTATAACAATGTTATGAGCGGTTGACTGTTGAATTGTTCTCGAGTTGATAGATATTTCAAGCGCCCCACGATTTTATTTTTGTCTGATCATGCCCTAGCTAGATTGATGAGGTAAGTGGTGTGATGACTGGTACCTAGAACCTACCGAATATTTTTTTAGCTTTTTAGTACATTATTATTTTAATTAAAACCGTTTAACTTAAAAATATTGTTTTACTAATTTTTAATTATCCTGCGACATGCAGTATTTGTATAATGTAGGTATGCATAGCATAGGTACCCTACTTACATAAACACCAACAGAACCGTTACCTAGGTTAAATAAATGTTATTCTTTCCAACAGCATATACTCGTACATTGTAGGTACTTACGTTATGTTATGTGAGTAGTACCTACCTATGGGCCTACTAAAGTGCTAATGTAGGCATACAAAGTGTAGGTAATTTAAATAACTAAACTTCAGACAATACATAATCTAACACTAAAATATTCATATTATGTACAAGTAGGTACTTATTATATGCAGAAAAAAAAACCTCAGATCCAACTACATTTTAATGCAATAAATTGAAATGTAAAGTCATTATTTGTTTTCGATTATTGTAGAAGATATTTGTAATTTGTTCTTAGTATATTTGTCTATTCTATCAAAGTATTTTACTCAAAAATAACTTTGTCTACTCATGTGGCGGGACGGCGACGCGGCGCTGAGCAGTTGTAATGTACTAGATATTACGGACGACTTTCGCTCGGTGTCCAACTTTTAACCTTTTTTAAATATAACATGGGGTAAAAATTATTGGAATCGATTCAGTTACTTATTCTGAACAAACTATAGGTTTCGCATAATTATACTAAAATAACGTTGTATATTCAGAATAGGTAAACTGTGTTTAAACGTTCGTCGTTTAAACGGGAACGTAGATAATTTTTTATTCTTTTATGTAAGGATTTTTTTTTAAATTTCTTCATGCCTACTAAGTCTAAAAGAAAAGCGCACAAAGCTGAGCGAGCGCGAGGCGCGGCTTGCACCGCGCGCGCCCCTCGCAGGCTGCCGCCTCGGGCCATGGCTTTTTTGACCCTAGGGTAAATACGCCACTGCCTCTGACACTCGGCAATACTGTAGCTTCCCATTAGTGAAAGAATTTTCAGAATAGGTTCAATGACGGAAATGTTTCGAAGACTACACAACCCTCCCCCCCCCTACATCTCTCTTCGTCAGGACGTGCCTGCTGTAGTTTCAGCGTACCTGGAGTTCTCCTAGTAAGAACCAGGAGAACTCCTCAACAACCACTCACCATAGGCATTGTGACGAGGATAAATCGTTTAGCAACCATATTAAAGTAATCGAATCGCAACCCGTGAAATATTTGTCATTGAGTAGTTCCGATGGCCATCTTTAGTCTTCATCATCAGCTCCACTTTACCAAATGATGATTTCCGAGAGCAAATGCTCAAGTTACTTTAAAAAATACCCAAATCGCTATAGCTTTGCCTATAAAATTTGAGGGTTTCCCTCGATTTCCATGGGATCCTCTCATCAGATTTGTAAAATGATGAAATGGCAAATAATGTTTTTGCCAATCGTTGCTTGTCAAGTAAAAATTTATGAATTAATTTTTGGTGAACTGACCGGTCACCCATTTTTTACCGACTTCACAAAAAGGAGGAGGTACTATGTTCGGATGTTTGTATGTTTTTTTTTTTTTTTTGTATGTTTGTTATAATAATAATAATATATTTATTTGCTTAAAACATGGTATAAAAAGGTCTTACAGTACAAAAATAGAGTAGACATGTTTTGCCAAGATTAAACATAGCATGCAAATATTTGTAATAACAATTTCCTTAACAAAATTATTATTATATTACAACAACACTATTTTCGCTCTAGAAATTGTTTTATACTATAGAAGTTGTTATCAATTAACCATTCATACAATTTATTCTTAAAAGCATATCTCGAGTTTAAAATTTTCAGATTACTAGGTAATTTGTTATAAATTCGTACACACATATATAAGCAGCTTTTATTGTACTTAGCAAGCCTGGGAGCACTGTTAAGTACGAGTCTGTGAGGATCTCGTCGGCTTCGAGGATTTACATCGTTTGCTATTTTAAATAACTCCTTATGTTTCCATACAAACATGCATATTTCATTAATATACAGACAAGGTAGCGGTAACAAGCCAAGTTTCTTAAATACTGGCTGACATGATTCCTCAGGATGAAGTCCGTATAGAGCCCTAATGCATTTTTTTGAGCAACAAATGTTCTATTCTGTTGTGTTACCCCATATTATAAGGCCATAACGTAATATGGATTCCACATACGCATGGTAGGCTAATATAGCTGTTTTAAGATTAGTACTTTTTTTTACTTCTCTAAGAGCATACACAAATTTATTTATCTTGCTTGATACATTGTCTACATGGACTTTCCAATGTAGATCTTCATCAATAGTAACTCCTAGGAACTTGGTATGTGTTACTGATTTAATTTTGGGTATATTTAATTTAAAGTTAAATTTATGATTATTCGATTTATTAAATTGTATATAAACTGATTTGTCAAGGTTTATTTTCAAGTTATGTACATAAAGCCAGTTAATTAAAATGTCAATTGTATTGTTAATGTCAGTTTCGTGGTCGTAAATTGTATTATTTTTTTTATTAGATGTCACAATAATAGAGATGTCATCAGCAAACAATATGCACTTATGTTTCGTAATTTTAATGATGTCATTTATATATATCAAGAATAAGATCGGCCCTAAAATGCTTCCCTGTGGGACACCAAACTTATTACATCTATATTTCGATGAGTGTAGCGTTACTTCTTTATCTTCGTTAATGTTTGTTATGGTAACGCATTGTTGCCTGTTATCAAGGTATGATTTTATCCACTGTAAGGTTGGCCCTCTAATCCCGATTGCTTCTAACTTTTGCAGTAATAGATCGTGTGAAACTAGGTCGAAGGCTTTCGACAAATCAAAGAATAATCCCGTGGTTAGATTGTTATCATTGATGTTAGTTAATATAACATTTATGAGGGCATAGATTGCTAATGTTGTAGACTTCCCCTTTTGAAAGCCATGCTGTTCTTTATTTATAATATTGAACTTTGTACAGTAATTTGCCATTCTTTTGTACAGTCAACAAAGGAGTTAAGTATACAGGAGCGTCGGATATAGTTGAAGTTTACTAAGAAACCGATGGATGTTCTGGACTGAAATTTAATTTAATAAATGAGCTGTTTGTTTTCTATTAATAAACTAAAATTTTATTCGAGAATATCCATCGGTTTCTTAGTAAACTTCAACAATATCCGACGCTCCTGTATACTTAACTCCTTTGTTGACTGTACATACATTTTTCGTATATTTTAGATAAGATTGGTATTAGGGTGATAGGGCGGTAATTGTTCAGGTCATGTCTGTCTCCTTTTTTGTAAAGTGGTCTAACAACGGAAAACTTTAAAGCTTCGGGAAAAATTCCCTCATAGAATGACAAATTGATCAAGTGTGTTAGTACTTCAACAATGTCGTCGACACAGATTTTAATGATTTTGGTGTTAATTTCGTCGTGCCCTTCAGAATTTGTGTTATTTAAAAGCAGTATTTCCTGTTTAACTTCAGTTATCGACATCGGTTTGAGGAACATAGAGCCAACAGTTACATTATTGCTGGAGTTACCTGTGACGTTCGGCGGCATTGATTTGTTTGTTGAATCGATATAATGGTTATTAAAGGCAGACGCTATTTCCACTGGATTGGTAATAAGTGTGTTGTTATATTTGATACTGTCGATATTATGTTTGGAGTTTGCATTATTTAGCTCGTCTTTTATAACATTCCACGTAGCTTTGCATTTGTTATCGTTTTTAGATATGTATTTGATATTTGCATTTTTCCTGGAATTAAAGATGCATTTTTTAAGGAGATTAGCATATTCAAGGTATTTAGTCTTATTAATCGCAGTTTTGTTTTTATAAAATTGATGGCGTAGTGACCGTTTTGTTTTACAACTTTTTTTAAGTCTTTGCTTATCCAACTTTGTTTCTTTTTGTTATTTAAGTTTAAGTTTACTTTTACTTTTAATTTAGGGAAAAAAAGATTGTAAAGTAGGCAAAACGTTTCATGAAATTGATTGAATGCCGAGTTTGCGTTGTTAGCCGTGTATATTTCAGACCAAGAAAGATTACTTAAGCATTCCTTAAACTTGTTGATGTTCATCGATTACTCCGCCAATTGTCGACGGATTTTCAAAATTATTTTTTTGTTCGAAAGTAGATAGTTCTGAGGTGGTCCCACTGTCACCAAGTTAGGATCTTATGATGGGATCTTAGAGAAATCGAGGGCAACCCTCAAATTTTATAGGCTTACTTTTAGTTTTTCGCATATTTTATGAAGTATCTTGTGTATTTGTGTATGGTTGTCACCATCTCAGGTAGCTGGGCTGATGATGGAAGGTACAACTCCTTAACAGTGTTTTGTTTGATGGGGCTTTTGCCACATTTGGTCTCATGATCATCAAGTCATGACCTGATGCTGCAGGCACAATAGTCTACAGAGTACCTAACTCCTCGACGACTAACAGCAGATATATCGTGTTTAGGCTCATTGAAAAGGGCTCGATGTGTGGATAAACGTACTGTTAATGAGGAACACCGAAGTACATAGAGACCTGATGCTGAAGCCAGGAGCATCAGAAAAAGTACAAACCTTGAAATTGTCGTGTTTGGGCTCATTTTAAACAGTAAAACTTCTTAAAGTGAAATACTTTTGCGAGTTTGTCTTCTGTATAATTATCCTAACAAAGGTTGCCGGTAGTGGCTGGGTGAGAGAAGCGGAGGACCGTGAACGTTGGCGCAAACTTGGGGAGGTTTGCATTTCACGCAATGCCTTTTCGTCATGTATTGTGGTCTATTTAGAATTTAGCAATTTGGTAGGTTCCAAGTCGCATAATACAATGCCATCCAGCGTCTTTACACGACTAAGCGCAACTGCGCAACATAAACTTGGCCCATAGCAACATTTTTCTTGTCTAAGTCTATTATTATTAAAAAGATATACTTCTAGATTGGTTCCATTTTTATCAAAATCCAGTTCTGATGATGGGATCCATGAGGAATTTAGGGAACTCCTCAAATATTATCTATAGCGATTTGGGTATTTTTATAGTAACTCGTGCATTTGCTCTCAGAAATCACCATTTGGTGAAGTGGAACTGATGAAGAAGACAGATGGTCACCAGAACTACTCAATAATAAGTATTTCAGGGGTTGCGATTCGATTACTTTAATATGGTTGCTAAGCAATTTATGCTCGTCACAAAGCGAATGGTGAAATGGAGCTGATGGTGGAATACTAGGTGAATTCCTCAACAATCTGCATCGGGAAAAGGAAAGGGTATTTTATACAAAGGCGATGGGCAAGTTGACTTTAGGCTATTGTAACTTAGATAAATTATAAATAGACCCACTAAAAAGCGAGAAATAAAAACTTTTTAACAAAAAAAAAACCGACTTCAAAAAAAAAACACTACAAACTGAAAAATAACTTTAATTTCGGAAGTCGGTGGCAAAAACTAAAATACTGATCCCTAAGACACCGACTTCCGAAATTAAAGTTATTTTTCAGTTTGTAGTGTTTTTTTTTTAAGTCGATTTTTTTTTAGTTATCACGTCAGTTTTTTCTCGGCATGGAAACAAGCGTAGTAGCGTTTTGCAGGCACTCGTTATTCGATTTCGTGAGCTGTATATCCAGCAAGATTAAAAATGTATGGTTAGTTAGCCGTGTATATAAAACGTGGTTTTGAGAAATACAGTTTGCGGATAACGGTCACTCTCGCATACGAGAGGATTCATAACGGGCGGCGGAGGCTTCGGACGCTTGCGCAGCGGGGCGAGGGCAGCGATGGCGGGGCAGGGGGGTAAGCTCGCTGCAAAGGTCAGGCGGCCTGCACCTGCGGCGCGCATTGTTGGACCATTTATCACAATCGCCACTAGCACATTACCTTTATAAATAATATTTCATCGACGAAGCTCACTGCTCCGCACGCACTTGGAAGTAGTTGGAAGTTGCGCAGAACACAATTCAAACGTACCTACTACGCTACGGTACGGTACCTACCTGTAATATTACTATACTGACATTGTTCCTAAATTCAACCTTAAGGGGGGGTTGTATTTGCATGATAAATATTATTTTGTATTTGCATGAAAACATTATGTACGTTCGAAAAAATCTACACCTTTTTAGTAAGATAAGTGACAGGCATAATTTTAACACTAGAAATAGGGACAAATTAGATCAACCGCGTTTCAGATTGTCTAAAGTAAAAACTTCTTTTTTGGGTTACTGTGTAAAATGTTATAATAAAATACCACTCGATATTCTTCAATTAAATGAGAAGAAATTTAAAACATGCATTAAACGCACACTATGCAGACAAGCATATTACAAGTTGGATGATTATATCGTAAGTAGATAAAAATGCTTGGCTTAATGCTGGTCCTGCTCCACAGACACTTGGACTCACTAGTTAAAATTTCAATATTTGGAAGAGGTGCTTCCCTTTTTCTTTTTTAGTGTTTCTGACATTACGATCATAACTTTTTTTATTTTATTCAATCAAGTTTTAATTGAATACTTCAATATTAAATATCTCTTCCTGTTTGGTAGGTAATAAATTCTATTTACCTTTTAAATAAATTGCAAACTATAGTTTTGTATAATATAGAAGCATTTTTTTTTAATTTTGTAAATGTAAGAACCATGTTTCCGTTTATTATGTTTTTTTTTTATGTTGACTTGAAAGAGCATGGCAGTTGAGAACGTGTCATGCTCACTTAAATGTCTCACCGATGGTGGCGCGTGTGTTGGATCATTCGGTTCCCTACAAAATGGTTGAGCTGGATGGTGCTGATCCACGCGTCATGTTCGTGAACGGGCGCCGTCGGTTGAGACTGGTCATCTCTTAACTGCCAGGACTTATTTTTAATCTTATATTATATTTTGAATTGTTTCTTCATTTGTTGCTTTTTTTTACATTGTTCTCACTTAAAGAAGCAACATGAATAATGTACCCAGGATTTTGTAATATCTTGATTTAAAAGAGTGTCGATGGAGTTTCTTGCCCGTTCTTCTCCATAGAGATCTACGTTTTGGAATGGGCATCTAGCTTCAACTTTCTGACTAACTGACAGACTATTTAATTTTGACAATTCAAAAGTGCCTGTACAAGGTTTAATTAAAAAATATGCTTTGAGTTTGAGTTTATTCCTTAGCTTATTTTGTTATTACTATCAATTCATTTAGGGTCAGCCCTCCTAGTACTTCTGCGCCACACCGTACGTGGGTTCAACTGGTTGTTGTGTTGCTCGCTATCATGTTATCGTTTATTGTTCAACTGGTTGTTGTGTTGCTCGCTATCATGTTATCGTTTATTGTTCAACTGGTTGTTGTGTTGCTCGCTATCATGTTATCGTTTATTGTTCAACTGGTTGTTGTGTTGCTCGCTATCATGTTATCGTTTATTGTTCAACTGGTTGTTGTGTTGCTCGCTATCGTGTTATCGTTTATTGTTTGTAGCCAAGTTATTTTGGTGGTCCACGGCCGCTTTTTTCCACGACTCTTTTATCATCATCTCGCCTCACATGTCCATACCACGCACTAACGGTTTTCACTAAGTTTTTCGTATATCTTAGCGATTTTAAAAGTACCACGAATGCATTCGTTTCTTATTTTATCCATTTTCGAAACTCCACCAGATTAGTGTAGCATTTTTATCTCTGTAGTGTGAATTTCTGTTCACCCGTCTTCCTCATCGGCCAGCACTTAGATCCATATAATAGAGGTGGCCTTACTATTCTTATGTATGTGTACGTTGCCCTTGACTCAGCATAAGGGAGTCGCATAGAATGCCAGACAACGATCTCTATTTTAATCACGCTGCCTGGATTCTATTGTGTAGGGCTTTTAAAGCTACATTGGATCCGAGATACATGAACTCTTCAAGTCTGTTTAGCGGTCTATTTTCGAAGGATGGCCTTTCACACCCACATTAGCTCCGGAAAAGTCGGAATACATATATTCAGTCTTCTGTCTACTGACTCTCCACCCTCTCCTCTCCAAGGACTCCTCCATGCCGTCACCGATTACACTTTTGCCATCTATTCGGCTATAAAAACCACATCATCGGAGTGACCATAGTGTTGGTTTTTGTTTGTTTGAAGTGATATAGTAGTAGATAAGTTCTGAGTTGAGCTGCACGGTTACTGACAAATGCGTGCACTGACTGGACAGGTCCGCTCAATCTGTGTGGTTCTTTCCTCAAAAGACCATTTCAGACACTAATCTACATGGTCCTCAAAGATTATGTCCGGATTTTTTAAATGCACATTGACATTGATGAATTTTATTTAGACAATGACATGAATATTTACTTTGTAAGTAATTTTTTTTATTTTTTTTTATTTAATTATTGTGAATGTGAGGACTATGTGGGTCATTTCTTTTTTTCCTTCTTAGTTTTAATCATGATCTGGCAGTTTGAGTAGTTTATGCGGCCTACCCAAATGTCCTGTCTTTGGTATTGTTCGTCGAATCGTTGAGCTCCTCAAGTTCTGAGTTGAGCTGCACGATTTTTGACAAATGCGTGCACTGACTGGACAGGTCCGCTCAATCTGTGTGGTTCTTTCCTCAAAAGACCATTTCAGACACCAATCTACATGGTCTTCACACGATCTGACCAAGATTTTGTCTGGACTTTAAAAGAGACTGTGACTTCTGAGTTTGTTTCGGCCTTTCTTCTCAGAATAGTCAGTTAGGAAACGCCGACCTCATCTAGTTTAACAAAATATGATTGACGTGTAAAAGTGTTTGTACAAACCTACTTACAGAAATAAAAATCATTTCTCATCATTTATCATTTATAGTCCATTACCAGGTTGAATAGTAGAAGGCTCACGGTCGAGCCCTGATGAACACCTACTCTGACCTCAACTGCTTTACTTGTTTCTGCTGGGCTGACCACTCTTGTAGATACATCAAGGTACAGTACAGATGTATATGGAGCTCGATATAATACTCCGGCACTGTTGTGCTCTCAGTGCTTGCTGCTTGCCAGGTAAGCTCTCACGGAACTGTTGTGCTCTCAGTGCTTGCCAGGTAAGCTCTCACGGAACTGTTGTGCTCTCAGTGCTTGCCAGGTAAGCTCTCACGGAACTGTTGTGCTCTCAGTGCTTGCCAGGTAAGCTCTCACGGAACTGTTGTGCTCTCAGTGCTTGCCAGGTAAGCTCTCACGGAACTGTTGTGCTCTCAGTGCTTGCCAGGTAAGCTCTCACGGAACTGTTGTGCTCTCAGTGCTTGCCAGGTAAGCTCTCACGGAACTGTTGTGCTCTCAGTGCTTGCCAGGTAAGCTCTCACGGAACTGTTGTGCTCTCAGTGCTTGCCAGGTAAGCTCTCACGGAACTGTTGTGCTCTCAGTGCTTGCCAGGTAAGCTCTCACGGAACTGTTGTGCTCTCAGTGCTTGCCAGGTAAGCTCTCACGGAACTGTTGTGCTCTCAGTGCTTGCCAGGTAAGCTCTCACGGAACTGTTGTGCTCTCAGTGCTTGCCAGGTAAGCTCTCACGGAACTGTTGTGCTCTCAGTGCTTGCCAGGTAAGCTCTCACGGAACTGTTGTGCTCTCAGTGCTTGCCAGGTAAGCTCTCACGGAACTGTTGTGCTCTCAGTGCTTGCCAGGTAAGCTCTCACGGAACTGTTGTGCTCTCAGTGCTTGCCAGGTAAGCTCTCACGGAACTGTTGTGCTCTCAGTGCTTGCCAGGTAAGCTCTCACGGAACTGTTGTGCTCTCAGTGCTTGCCAGGTAAGCTCTCACGGAACTGTTGTGCTCTCAGTGCTTGCCAGGTAAGCTCTCACGGAACTGTTGTGCTCTCAGTGCTTGCCAGGTAAGCTCTCACGGAACTGTTGTGCTCTCAGTGCTTGCCAGGTAAGCTCTCACGGAACTGTTGTGCTCTCAGTGCTTGCCAGGTAAGCTCTCACGGAACTGTTGTGCTCTCAGTGCTTGCCAGGTAAGCTCTCACGGAACTGTTGTGCTCTCAGTGCTTGCCAGGTAAGCTCTCACGGAACTGTTGTGCTCTCAGTGCTTGCCAGGTAAGCTCTCACGGAACTGTTGTGCTCTCAGTGCTTGCCAGGTAAGCTCTCACGGAACTGTTGTGCTCTCAGTGCTTGCCAGGTAAGCTCTCACGGAACTCGGTCGGACGCATTTTCGAGGTCGATGAAAACCATGTAGAGGTCTTCTTTGCGAGACTATATTTTTCCAAAAGTATTTTCACTGAGTGAATACTGCGTCTGTAGTACTCACATCGCTGGTAAATCCGCATTAGTTCGGTATTATATTTGTTAGCCTTTTTACGAGGATACTTTCTCATATGCGGGCTCTAGTAATATCTCATAGGGCGTGAGAGGTTAGCTCGATTCCTCTATAATTTCCAGTCAGCAACATCCCCTTTATTCTTATAGAAAGGTATCAGTTTACTGGTTCTCCATAATTATGTACTTTGGTGGTCATAAGAATTTCGTTTTAAGTTTACTCAACCATGCTACACCAGTATTTCCCAGTTTTTTCCATATCTCTGCTGGAATCTCGCCTGATCCCGTAGTTTTCCTCTATTTAGGGTTCCGTACCAAAATGGTAAAAACGGAACCCTTATGGTGAGACTAAGTCTGTCTGTCTGTCTGTCACAGCTGGATATCTCAAGAACTACTAATGCTATCAACTTGAAATTTGGAATAGTTTTAGATGACGTTTGCCCAACTGTTTTGCAAATAAGAAAGAAATAAAAATATATGCATATTTTTTGCAACAGGGACTGAAAGGGGGTCTGAAAAATTCGAAGTGGGGTTACTAGGACATGTGGGGTATCATATGAAAGAGCGCAGTTTGCACATTCTCAAACATTTTTTCTATTTTTTTAGGCCGCATAGTTTTCGACTTTTGATGAAAAATGTAAAAAAAAATACCGTACCCCCCACTTATCTCCGAAGTTTGCAAAGAGAAAAATCTGAAATTATTCTATGTGATAGAAGTTTATGTAAAGATTACAGGAAAAATAAAACGAAGTCTTTAAATAGCACACATTTTCAGAAATCATCAACAAAAGTTACATTAGTTCTACTATCGGTCAAGAGATGGCGCTGACATAAAATTACAATATTATACACCGCAGTGCACAGTGTTAAAATTCTTTGATGATTATAGGACTCGCCGATGAAAATTTAAAAACATGATGATACGGAACCCTCGGTGCGCGAGTCCGACTCGCTCTTGCCCGGTTTTTTTTTGTATTTGTTACTATGTTGTATGAAGTCAAATCAGAAGAATACTTGTTATTATATCTGCAATACCTACTGTGATTTATGAGACTGTGGCTGATTGATAGAAAAAAAAAAGTCATCATCTCATCATCTGCCTAGCCTTTTCCCAATTATGTTGGGGTCGGCTTCCAGTCTAACCGGATGCAGCTGAATACCAGTATTTTACATGGAGCAACTGCCTATCTGACCTCCACAACCCAATTACTGGGTATTACGATACCCCTTGGTAAGACTGGTTGTCAGACTTTCCGGCTTCTGACTACCCGTAACGACTGTCAAAGATCCACAAATGACAGCCGGGACCAACGGCATAACGTGTTTTCCGAGGCACGGAGGGGTCACGGTATGTAAAGATGGTCACCCATCCACAGACCAACCGCGGCAAGCGTAGCTCTATCGACCTGTGCGGCTGTTATTATTTAGCCACGGGGGGCCCGTGGCTAAATAATAACAGCCGCCGTCCTAGAAAAAAAAGTAATTTATTTAAATACAGATGGTTATAAACCCAAACCACCAGTCTTTTATTTAACGTAATGTTGCTTATAATGTGTGACTTTACTTGTAAGAATTAATATAATTCAAAGTCCTGACTGACTGACATATCAACGCACAGCCTAAACCGCGGGTCCTAGAGACATGAAATTTGGAGGGTGTGTTATTTGTGAAGAGTAGGTACCCACTAAGAAAGGGTTTTTCGAAATTCCACCCCTAAGACGGTGAATTAGGGGAGGGTGAAATTACACGCGGACGAAGTCGCGGGCAGAAGGTAGTAAGAACTAAAGTATTACAATCTAGCCTAACAGACTTTTAAGCAACTTACCTCTAACATAGTGTTTTACGTCATAGATTATGATTTTTAAGAACTAGTGTGTGGAACTCTGCCAGCGCCGGTGTTCCCTACCACTAACACATCGCCTTTCAGAAGTAATGAGCATATCACTGCACCCACATACCGTGACTTGAGTTTGGACTGCTGCAAACGTGTGTTGTCGATCGGTGCTCGCGTGCTCGGTAGCTGCGGCCGCGCGGGCGGCGGACGTGGTCGCGTATCGCTGTGTAATCGCTACGTTATCGCGCGATACTGCCCGGTTTAGGATAATAAAATTATGTTCCGATAATGTTCGATAGCGGCCGCCGCCGGCGCCGAGGCAACAAAACAATTTCGTGATTGTAACACGACGATTCTATACAATCCCTTTATTTAGACAATTCAGCAATACCTATCCATTCCGTCATTTACGTTGCCAAGTCGACGAATTAAAAAAAAAAATCAGTAGCAATGAATTATATATGAATCCCCTTGAAAATGAATGGGAGTGTGATTAGTCAGTTAGCTACCTACGCAGTTAGGGCGCTGCCGCTGGTAGTACGTCCTTACCTGCACCCTAATTGCGTAACACACTACTTATCAATCGGAATCTGAATCATTTTGAAGCAAATTGCTAATCCATTAGGTACCGTAAAATGCTGTAACTTTGCCTGGATTTTGAGGTTTTTTGTTCGTGAACCTATTTATTATTACGGCTTTTAAAGACTTTCAGATGGAAAACAGACCTTATGCCTTGCCAGGTAGAACCCAAATCTATTTAAATCATGCCGTTATTCAGAATTACAACCACTCAAAGTCGTAGGCAAAGTTGTAGGTAAAAGACACAACTTTGCCTAGTAGGATATCTCAATAACTATATTGCTGATCTTTTTAGTATTTTTTTTCCGTGTACATGAGACACCGTGCTTGTCCCCGGCAGTTAGATTATTGCCATGACGGCAATATATATTTTTTTACAGCTAATAGGCAATGTTGTAGCAGGTATCAGAAACTTTTCATACAAAAATGTCGTTGACTCTAGGGTTGTCTCAAAAAAATATGGGTTATTTTCTTAAACTTTTATTCACTTTGTAAAAAAATTAAACAAATGACTACATATGAGTAAAAATCACAAATGTAATGCTGTTTAGCAATGCTGGCTTGTAATTACTAATAACATAAAAACATTTTTTTTTTATAAAATTGCTTTACCAGCTGTAATATTCACTACATCTGCGATGTAGGCTTCATCCTCAGTTGTCATTTGTCAACTCTGTAGGTCGACCAAATGGTTTGTTATGCATGTTTTTTGATTTATTAAAAATGGTCCGACGCGGGATCCCAAATTGCTTTTCCGCTTCGTATGACGAAATGATTTTTTTTTTCATACGAGATCTGCAGCAACTTCTAATATTTCTACAGAGTAGGTAATCGGTATAACTACGAGCTCCTGGTTTTTCCTGCTTCCTTGTGTATTCTTCGGCATTTTTGCCGAAAATCACGCCTGTAATCAGTTAATCACTGAAGGGTTAGGCAGAGAGACACCTCTGCCTCACCCTTACAAGCGATTAAAAACATAACTGTCGAAATAAAAATAAAGAATGATTTATTGACATAAAAAAGATGTAACATTTTCAATTGAAGCCCTAACTCGCTAGGTGATACCTGTGTTACAGGAGTCAGTGGCTTCACCAGATTTCGGAATATTAACAATTTATGCAATAAAATTAAAATATCGTAAAATGAAGGAAATTTAGTGCGTGCAAGCTCTTGAGTTTCGATTTAACCGGGTTCCAAGCTGTGCAAATTTCATGCAAATATGCCATAGTAAAAATGTATCAATATTAAAATCCGACTAGTGACAACCCTAGACCCAGGCAAAGTTGTGTCACTCAAGTTTCCAAAACAGTGCACAACATTGCTTATTAAGTTATTTTAATGAAATCGTGTCCTTTTAATAAAAATATCAAGCAATATGGAAAGTAGATAATATTTTCTTACCCTGGGATCTGCACGAAAACACCTTTTCTTTAGCTAAAACTTCAAAAGTTACAAGACACTAAAAATTTTCTCCTACTCCCTCCGCTGTTTGTCGCACAACTGACAGAGTAACGATGAAGGTATCGTTACAAAAAATGAAAAATATGTTGCCCTAATAATGTAACGTCACTACCAAATGGTAGAAAATAAGAAAAAATTAAGCAAACTCGAAATATCGTAATTGAAACGAAATAGGCAAACTTGGGCATAGTTGGCAAAGTTGCAGCGTTTTACGGTACTTCACAAGTTCGAAAAAATTGTTAGATCAACACGTAAATAACGCAATGAATGTTGTTCAATTGTCAAAATGAAACCGATTCCGATTGATAATGTGTTACGCAATTGCCCCGCTGGTCATCGTAAAGTTGGTTAATATTCCGAAAAAATAAAAAGATTTGCCAGTCAGCAAGGTGGCAGCACTGGCAGCGTGAGCGGGCCGACTGGCGACTGGCCGAGGCAAGCTGTCCAGAATACGCCGACGACGTTATGTTAACTTGGTGTACTTACCTACATGAAGAAGCAATTATTTTAACGCACTTCATAGAATAATTTGACTTTTTTAATGGTCAATGAGCTGCATCTTATACAATTAAATAAAACAGCTAAGTATGTTGTTTCTACGTAAATGAAATTTATCAAAAATCTGCATTGCTGCATGTGTGTGTAACACGGGGTGAAGAAGTGTGAGGGGCGGGGGCTGCGGGGTGCGGACCGCACACATGACAACAGTGCACACGGTCTCATGTCCATTTGGTGGATGGGCGGTCGGCGACCCCGGCCGGCCGTGGGCGCCGCGATAAACTTTATATATTCATACGTACGCATGTGAGCTGTGCGCATGCGCCTGTATCGGTAGATCGCTGGCCGGCTGGTTATGTCCGGTACCGTTACTTTTCTTGCTTTCAGATCTCGTTCGGTGTTTAATTCTTGTTTTAAAACTGGCCGCGCGACAGTGAGCCGCCGCGCCGCGCTCTGCTAATGAATGTAACCGCATTAACATGCGACGCCGAGCTGAGACCGAGCGAGGGGCGGCAGGTGCCCGGCGTGCACTGCCCTGCACGGCCTGCACTGCCCTGCACGGCCTGCACTGCCCTGCACGGCCTGCACTGCCCTGCACGGCCTGCGGCTGGTCGTGCTCACTGAGCCACTGCTGTCCCACCACGACATTATACCAGCGTAGCTGCTCACGGTGGTCAGAAGAATAATCAATTGGTTCTGTACAACCCCGGAAATTATTTAGTTGCACGAGTCAACTGGAGACAGGTCAAAACTTCGTGCAACCAGCGCACGCATGCACATAGTGTCGGAAATGAAGAAACTGCAATAAAAAAAACATAATCCTCCTTCAGGCGCAGTCGGGAAAAAAGGAACATACTTTGAGGGAGTGTAGTACCTACTCATGACAATAAACTTACTACGTAAGAAACCTGCTGTTCCATACAAACACGATCAAAGTGTATTTTTATAATTAACAGTTGGTCCCATGATCCCATCCCGTAGTAAAAGTTGTTAAGTTTTCATGAGTACACTCGGTAACCCGCGAAACGTAAATTTTCTTGTATTTTTTGCAATTTGCAAATCAGTGTCAAAATATGATTCTTAATACGATTACGAGCCGAATAACCTCCAAAACCTTTTTTAGTCCACGGCTTTTTACCCAACTGTGCCAGAAGGAGGGTTATGTTTTTCGAGTGTATTGTATGTAGGTATGTACCTATATTTCTTTGGCACGCTCTGTAGCCTAAACGGCTTGATCGATTTCAGCTTGAGAGGTGCCGTTAGATTCGTCTTAATTGTGAGAGTGATACTGGGTATAGGTATCAAAATTGAAAAAAAATAAAAATAAAATGGTCGATTTTTGGCGAAATGTCTTAAAAAATTTTTTTTTCAATACCTATCGAGTAGGGTATCAAAATAAAGGGTTTTAAAAGGTGATTACTTACAAAAATATATACAACTTATATGGTTAAAAGTAATTCGAAGTGACAAAACGTTAAAAAACACATAGGTACCTACCAAGAACGAAATCGTCTGCAAAATCTTTCACATTTGTAAACTAAAAAGCTGGAAATTAAAAAAAAGTACTTAATTAAAAAAAATTAAAACCCGACTGCGGTAAAATACTTAAGTTTAAAAAAACTGAAAAGCTGAAAACAAGCCCATTTTAAATTAAATAAAAGTTGGAAGCGACACGGGCATGTACTAGGCAAATGGCCGTCTCCGCGAACTAGTGCGCGTTCGACCGTAATCGTGATAAAAATACGAGTATGTCAGTGGTTTCTTGTAAAAACCGAAGTCAAACTAAAAACTTCGTAGGTATCTCATGGAATCACTTACCACATGTACCTAAGTAAAAGTATTTTACTGTATTTGTCTTTAAAATCATTCAAAACAACAAATCGTAAAATATTTCTTGCTTTTACTACGTTGGTTTTTTTTTTTTTTTTTTTTAAAAACGTTGCCCCACACTAGGAATTTCTCTTGTATCGTGGGTGCGTTTACAAACATTTAAATTCACGTACACAAACAGCCAGACCCGGAACAACTACTTGTAGGTCATACAAATATTTTGTTCCGTGCGGGAATCGAACCCGCGACACGCAGCGCAGCAGTCAATCGCCCGACTTCCAAAAAAAACACTACAAACTGAAAAATAACTTTAATTTCGGAAGTCGGTGTCTTAGGATCAGTATTTTAGTTTTTGCCACCGACTTCCGAAATTAAAGTTGTTTTTCAGTTTGTAGTGTTTTTTTTGGAAGTCGGTTTTTTTTTTGTTAAAACGTTTTTATTTCTCGCTTTTTAGTGGGTCTATTTATAATTTATCTAAGTTACAATAGCCTAATGTCAACTTGCCCATCGCCTTTTTATAAAATATTCCTTTTCTCGATGCAGGGACGTTAATTGTTGAGGAGTTCTCTTTTTATTAGTTTTTAGATTAGATGCTAATAAGTGATAATCCTGGCTGCAGAATCAGGCCAGACTTATGTCAACATTGCATTGAACTTAAAATTAGTCCTGTTTAAAATGAGCCCAAACACGACTACGGTGCTGTAATTTCAAGGTTTTTACTTTTTCTGATGCTCCTGGCTTCAGCATCAGGTCATCGGTGTTCCTCAGTAACAGTACGTTTATCCACACATCGAGCCCTTTTCAATGAGCCTAAACACGATATATCTGCTGTTAGTTGTCGAGGAGTTAGGTACTCTGCAGACTATCCTGACTGCAGCATCAGTTCATGACTTGATGATCATGAGACCAAATGTGGCAAATGCCCTATCAAACATCAAAACAATTTACTAAAACAGTCCTTGCCTGTTCGAGTAACTTCTTACTGTTAAGGAGTTGTACCTTCCATCATCAGCCCAGCTACCTGAGATGGTGACAACCATACACAAATACACAAGATACTTCATAAAATATGCGAAAAACAATAAGTGAGCCTATAAAATTTGAGGGTTGCCCTCGATTTCTCTAAGATCCCATCATCAGATCCTAACTTGGTGACAATGGGACCACCTCAGAACTATCTGCTTTCGAACAAAAAAAGAATTTTGAAAATCCGTCGACAATTGGCGGAGTATTAAAAAAAAAAAAACATACAAACACCCGAACATAGTACCTCCTCCTTTTTGTGAAGTCGGTAAAAATACAAAACGATACTTTATTTTTGCGGAGCGTCGCATGGTACAGCCGCTGTGTCTTGCGGCGAGATAGTGGAATGTGGTTGTGAAGATCCACTAACGTAGGCTGTCGACAACAATGTCGATTGCCCAACGAATATAATTGCTATTATAGTTAATTTTTCAATTTGTCAACCTCAACCGTTTTAACCCTGTTTACAAGACCTGAACAGATAACGTTTACATCCAAACTCAAACTCAAACTCAAATCATTTATTTCAATTAAACCTTGTACAGGCACTTTTTCATTGTCAAAATTAAATAGTCTGTCAGTTAGTCAGAAAGTTGAAGCTAGTTGCCCCATGGACGTAATATATAGAAGTAACTCTATATATTACGTCCATGAGTTGAGTTGCGATCCGGTTGGTAGAACCTTGAGAAGATGTAAAATAATTGTATATTTTTGATTTACTTCAATTATTTTTTTAGCTACCGTACTCTTTATTGATTTATAATATGTACTGGACATACTGTTTTTTATTTATTTTATTTTAATGACCCTACATTTTTTTGAAATACAATAAATTAATGGAAGAATCGATAACTTTCCGATTTAGTCAATCACTAGCGTATATTATGAAAAATAAATGGCTTTTGCAAACGATAGCGATAGATGTTTTTGTGTAAGTTGTACGTTGCAAGGGAAATGCACTCTGTGTTTGATGAGTTAAGGTTTATAATTGATTGTGTAGTGCGTTCTAATATTATGAATTGCAAGTGTGTGCGCGACTGTGTATCTATTGCTTTTACTGAACTACATGTGTAGTAGTGGAGCAATAAAATGAAATCAGCTGATAAAAAAAATAATAATAAAGAGAGACTGCACATCAACTATAAAAAAGCTTGGGTACGAATTTTAAAGCTTTTTGCTAACATTCCCCTAAAACTACTGAAATTCCTCACCCGCGCTTTCTGCTGCCGTACTTGAATGAACAAAATGTTAAGGCATGCCCTTTGTAGTTATTAGGTTTCAACATATAAACCCCCAGACTGTTATAAAAGCTTTTAAAGATCTTAAAATTAAATATAAAAAAAGAAGATCTCTGGGAAAAGTCTGTAGATCTGTCATCCAAGCCATTGCTCATGTTTAACACCAGTGTAGACCAACGACTCAAAAAGTAAACACAGTAAAGTAGTTCTTCAAATCCGGTAATAAAAAGTTTATAAAGTTTATTTTTATTGTTGCCCGGCTGCGACAGAAGGAGGGTTATGTTTTTTTATTAAGTAAGTACCTATATCACACTAATATTATAAAAGCGAAAGTGTGTGAGTGGGGGTGTGTTTATATGTTTGTTACTTATTCACGCTCAAACGGCGGGACCGATTTTGATTAAATTTTATGGAGGTAGCTGACACCCTGGATTAACATATAGGCTTCTTTTTATCCCGATACTCCCACGGGATCGAAGCTTATGCGGGTGAAACCGCGGGGCGCAGCTAGTATAATAATATAATAATAATAATCATTTTATTTCGGAATAATAAATCCATAAATTTGTTAGTAAAACATAAAAAAAAAACTGTTAGTACACATGCAGATTGGACAAATAATGGACGAGCGGGCAATCAAATTTCCCTGCAATGACATTCAGGAGACTGTTCGAGCTGCCCCGGACCCTCTGCAGCAGCGACGCGGCACGCTTACGTCTGATCGCCGCGAAGCCATCAGTGTGCGCATCAGCAAACATTCCCGAAGCACTGCAGAAGCGTGGAAGCCCCAACAGCATCCTGAATGCATTGTTGTATTGAACTCGAAGAACATTGATGGCTTTCTGCGTACAACTTGTCCAGAGGCTGCACGTGTAAAATGTCTGACAATATGCTTTAAAAAGCGTCACTTTCACTTCACACGTGGAACGAGCAAACCTACGGACAAGCATGTTGCATCGAACCGCCAATGCTCTTCGTTCCCTTTCTACATCCAGATCATCTTTGATGCCCGCTGTTACAATATGGCCGAGATATTTAAATTGTTGAACACGATTTAAGTTATTACCTGCTAGTTTAATGGGAGGAAAACTTTCTGAGGACTTTGCTCCAAAAATAAGAACCTCATTCTTTTTGGCATTGTATCTTAAACCGTGTTCCTCAACATACCTCTCACAAACATCCAACAGCTTTCTTAAGCCTGAGACTGACGGGCTCAATAGTGCCATATCATCGGCGTAGCTGATATTATTAAACCCTACTCCATCTATATAACAGCCAGCCTGCAAGCTGCTGAGCTCACTAATGAGTCCGTCTATGTATAGGTTAAACAATATCGGAGAAGTCAAACCACCCTGTCTGACCCCACACTCCAACCTATACTCATCAGAATTGGCCTCAGTCCAACGCACACAATTCACCTGGTGACCATACCAGTACCTGAGGATCTTTATCATCTCTTCAGGCATATTTGCGTTACGTAACTTACCCCACAACTTATCGTAATTCACCATATCAAACGCCTTTGACATATCAAGGAAGCAAGAAAAGACAGGACTCTGAATATCTACGTAATAGCTTACTGTCTTCTTTAGGCACAATATAGCAGTCTCTGTTGATAGTCCCTTGCGGAAACCGTGCTGCGCATCATGCAACGTAATATTCTTCTGTAGGTAGGTGTTCAAGAGACTATCAAAAACTTTTGCGACAATCGTTGCCAGCGAGATCGGTCTACCCAAGAATTATAGGCCTGTTTCAGTTCTCAGTAAGGAGTTTGAAAAGTGGATCCTCAATCAAATGTCATGAATTCATGAACGACCGTTGCAGTGTCACCAAAGATACCTACGTGGGGCAAACTGAAAGTTTCTGGATCAGGGAACTCTCCAAATTAATTTTAATTCTAATGAAAGGCCAATACGATTCCGATGTTAATTTTACAGTCACGTGATTCGGTCTCTTGAAAACAATATTGTCACCATTGAAATGAAATTGACATTGGTCTGCCATTATTTTGTTACACGTGAAGTTAGCTACGTAACGGGCTGCAATAGTGTGGTTCAACTCATTACGATAAACCGGTAATGGGGCTTTAAAATGCTTTATCCTTTAAATAACAAGCCTAATAAATAAAAATGATATAAATAGTTCTTTAATTGATTAATTATAAAGTATTTAATTCATTTGGGCGTAAGAAAATGATTAAAATCATAAAATTAACCATGACTTTGGCTTCATGCGGTAGGATCGTTGCCTACACTTCTAAAAAAAAAGACTGCGTGTAAGTTCTCCAATTTCAAACATATTTTTTGTTTGTTTATGACAATATTGTTCGCGTTTGGTTCTTTTTAGTAAGAAATAATTACTGTCCGCTAAGTTACTTAACTAATTAGTATTACAGTTTTAAAGAAATGATACCAAGTAAATAGATAAACAACTGCTTTAAAAAGTACTTAATGTTTTTGTAACGAACGCCGAACGTGTTTATGTGAATAGTGAACATTACTGAGATACCAGTGAAGTGATATTAGAATATGTAAAAGTGATAGAATATGATAATTAAGACCCTAAAGTACCTAACGTGGGAGCGATATGTGCTAAGTACTACTGTTTTACTGAGTAAGATTTTGATTTTCTACTTAAGTAAATTTTAAGTGTTTGTATTGCTCTAATTAGCTTTCTAACTGGTTTTTATTATTAGTTTTCGTATTAGAATCTGATAGGTATCAATATTTAACGCAGAATTTTTGATAATTTTAATGTACGAAGGAAAATTATAGAATAATTACGTAACTTGAAAACGAGGAGTTTTGTTTATAGGAATATTTGCGAGATTTTAGTGTCAAATGAGAGGATTATGTTCAAAACTGATATTCTAGTTTGAATTATGTAAGTCAGTCTACGGGTTTTAGAGATAGAGAAGAAGAATTTTGTAAAAAAAAACATGCCGAAGTCCGATTTTATTAAGTTAATGTTCTAGAAAGTTTTTATCGTATAGAGATAGGATAAAAATGATGTTATGTAATACGAAAGAGGAGTAAAATCCTTGCTCACTGCGTAATTTGCTTTAAATTCGTATTTATTCATAGAAAACGCTTTGTTCATATAACGCATCATCCGACGCTCATCTCGTCTTTGTTTCAGTTGTTTTTTATGGGAATTACGTAAAACACTATATATTACTGCTTATCGTGCCATATTATACTCATAGAACCCACAAAAAACCACTTAAAACGCAAAATAATTTCTAAAAAGTTACACTTTTGTTACCTATTGGAAAAATCACTATCAACAAACTATCCCAACGCAATATTGACGCAATACACAGCTGTCAAAATACACTCAAGAGTACCGTTTACGCCACGCCAAACCCGTTCCCAATTCCACTTAGTTCCCCAAAATGGACACCTAATATAAAAATCAATTGGCGCTAGCATCGAACTCAAGAGTACGAAACGTCACAATTCCAATGTCGATCTATCGGAATTAAACTCGAGAGTAAGCACCCTGGTAAGTATGGTATGGATGAAGCGCGCGCCGCCACCGCTCTGTTCAAGGAAGAGGTAGGTAGGTACCTACTTGGGTATCTACTTACGATATGCTTACGATATTGCAGGTACCTACCTAATTATCAGATCCTTGTTAATAATAGACAGTTGCATAATTTCATGTAATGTATTAGAACATGTCGAGGCGTGGCTTTGGAGTGGAATATGCAGAGGAACAGGACAGCGAGCGGGAATCAAATTCCTTGCAAATAGAAGCGCCACTGACTAAGCACAACCAGTCGGTTACCAAGTGTCGTACATCGGCTTCTATTAATAGACGCGCGCAGTGCGGCAGTGTGCGTGCGTCCGCAGGTGCAGGCTCCGCGCCGCGCCGCCCGCGCCGCCCGCGCCCGCGCCAGCCTTGAGCGAGCAAGTGTCGCGCCGGGAAATTATTTGATGGCTGCCGAGTGCCGCGCGACCGCGGTTCTCGCGGCTCTCGCGGCTCGCGGCGCGCCCACTACATTACCATAACACACTGTGGCATACACACAGAATCACAACTTTACATAGCTTCCAAGTTTAACATTAGGTACCTACTATAGAAAAACTGACCAAGTTCGAGTCGGACTCGCACTTGGCCAGTTTTTTTGTCGTTATAGTGGCAACAGAAATACATAATATGCGAAAATTTCAACTGTCTAGCTATCGCGGCCCTTAAGATACAGCCTAGTGACAGACAGACGGACGGACGGACAGACGGACGGACAATACGGACGGATAGTAGGGTCCCGTTTTTACCCTTTGGGTACGGAACCCTAAAAAGTAGCTCACCAGTACCTATGTATAGTCAACGAAAGTGATAAATAAGTATGCAGGATCGTCGGATATAGTTGAAGTTTAGTAAAAAACCGATGGATGTTCTCGAATAAAATTTAATTTTTAGAAAACAAACAGCTCATTTATTAAATAAAATTTCAGTCCAGTCTGTACATCCAATTCAATTCCTATTATAATTAGATTAACCGTGGGCAGTGCAGAGCGGCACTTTTATTGTTGTCTTGAGTTTGAATGATTGTTGTACCAAGTCGGTAGCAGACGCTGGCCCTGGGGACACTGTGGAGATGCTTAGTAAGTCGGTAGCAGACGCTGGCCCTGGGGACACTGTGGAGATGCTTAGTAAGTCGGTAGCAGACGGTGGCCCTGGGGACACTGTGGAGATGCTTAGTAAGTCGGTAGCAGACGCTGGCCCTGGGGACACTGTGGAGATGCTTAGTAAGTCGGTAGCAGACGCTGGCCCTGGGGACACTGTGGAGATGCATAGTAAGTCGGTAGCAGACGCTGGCCCTGGGGACACTGTGGAGATGCTTAGTAAGTCGGTAGCAGACGCTGGCCCTGGGGACACTGTGGAGATGCTTAGTAAGTCGGTAGCAGACGCTGGCCCTGGGGACACTGTGGAGATGCATAGTAAGTCGGTAGCAGACGCTGGCCCTGGGGACACTGTGGAGATGCTTAGTAAGTCGGTAGCAGACGCTGGCCCTGGGGACACTGTGGAGATGCTTAGTAAGTCGGTAGCAGACGCTGGCCCTGGGGACACTGTGGAGATGCTTAGTAAGTCGGTAGCAGACGCTGGCCCTGGGGACACTGTGGAGATGCTTAGTAAGTCGGTAGCAGACGCTGGCCCTGGGGACACTGTGGAGATGCTTAGTAAGTCGGTAGCAGACGCTGGCCCTGGGGACACTGTGGAGATGCTTAGTAAGTCGGTAGCAGACGCTGGCCCTGGGGACACTGTGGAGATGCTTAGTAACACTGCGCTGGATCAGGACTGTCGTTGTTTGTTGTTGCACACACAGTGCACCACTCGCGAGAGTGCACAGTCAAGGGCGGATCGTGAATTTGTGGGGCCCTGGACTAATACTACTTTGGGGCCTACTACATAATTGCCATTTTGTCGAAAAACTGTTTTTATAATAAAAAAAAAATTTAGGTACCTACAATTCAGTAAATAAATCATTTTATTTTCATTTTTTTATTTCATGACGGAATTTTCGCTCTTGCATCCTATGTCGACGGAGCCCCGCTTCGCGGGGCCTATTTCTGTGTAAAGGGTTTAAAGTAACCTAACCATTTCTTTTTTATCGTGGAGAAATGCTCATGCATTCTCCTCTGCCGCTTACGGCGGGAACACGGGCACGCGTTAACACTCATCCCTGAACCCGCCGCGGCTGTCCGTCACCGGACCCTCCTCCGGGGAGTACTCCCCATCACCGGCGCACCAGAACACATAGCACGCCGTGACCACCCCAAGGACCAAACCAGCACATAGGCGCCAGACGACCCCGTGTCTGCCACTCTTGGTCCCCCTGCGACGGGTCAGGTCATTGGCCCCGCCGCCTGCCAATTTTCGGCCGCAGAGGATAGGGAGAGTGGCCAACGTCATACCAACACTCCTCTTCCCCTGCGGCCCCACCGCGTCCGCCATCGAACGGTGGCGACCCCGTCAAGGCCGCGGAAGGTAGGGAGAGCGGCGCACCGTAATACCGGCACTCCTCTCCCGCCGCGGCCTCCAACCCTCAGCCGCGATGCCTCCGATACGACATCGCGGCCCGCCTCAGTTGCGATGTCGCCCAAGCGGCACCGCAACCTACATGTTGGCCGTTACGTCGTCGGCTTGTCGGCAAAAGCCCTGACGAGTGGCCCCTCCTCGGGTTCCTCTTCGCTTCACCGTGGGTGTCCAAGCCACGGCTACTGAGCCCCCCCGCCTCGACAATGCGGGAACCCACCGGGGGGGAAGTAACCTAACCAAACCTAACCTCGGGGTGCCCTTTGCTTAAAGTGAACTTTTTAGTAGTTCGTTATGTAAAACCTCAATGAGAGGTTTTCTTTTTGAGAATAAAAAAAAAAATAGTTTCCAAGAACTCTGTAGATGGCGTTGTACTGACTACGTTACTAGATGCCAAAGCCAAAACGCTAGGAAAAAAAAGTTGCGTCACGTCACATAGGTACGCTCGTTGACTGACACTTTCGTTTGCTTTCGTTTTACGATCTCAAAATTACATCCAAGTGAAATAATAAAAAAAATATGTGAAGTTCCATTCCTTGCAGTAACTTACCAAGGTCAGCGCTATCTATCCAGCGACTAGGGAAGCGTTAAAAAAAAAAAAGGAAAATCCCTCATTGGAAAAATCGTCTCTATCTCAATATTGAAGTTGCCCTCTCTGTATTTCTAGTCGCTCACTTAGTAATTTAGTCGCACGGCTAGAATGTTAATATCTGAAATGGATTAATCACAACCCACTTTTTGTAAGCTCGTTTTTGTTAGTTTAGTTAATTTTTCGCTTACCTACTCAAATTCATACCGCTCAAGTTAATAAAACAGTATAGAATCTTATCATCAGTCGCTAAGTTTTTTTTTATTCGATCGTTTTATAATTCCTCTTTTGAATCCTGAAGACAACGAAGGCCCTAGGGCTCCTGAGCGAAGCGAGGGAGTTAAGACTAGAAATCCTGAGTGCAGTGAGGGATTCAAACTCGCACAAGACGAAGACACCTTTATCCCCGAGGAGACTACTCTACTTTTCGCACCTACTGCGAGGTAATAAAAACCAATTCGATTATCGAATTAACAGCTTATGAACCTGTTAAATAACCGGGGAATAGCTAGTTATGTGCAGTGTCATACACTATTTACCCAACTACTTTAATTACTGATTTTAATAAGTATACATGAAGAGTATAATAGATGGATTTTAGTACGTGAGAGTCTAGACTCCTTTACATAACATAACATAATTAGCCTATAATGTTCCCACTGCTGGGACACAGGCCTCCTCTCGATGAGAGGGAGTGGGCCGTAATCCACCACGCGGGCCCAGTGCTGATTGGCAGATGTCACATGTCTTCGAAGTTTTGGTTCTAGGACATGCCGGTTTCCTCACGATGTTTTCCTTCACCGTTTTGAGAGCAATGGTGATGAAATAATTTACACAAAGTAAAGCGCCTGTCTGGGTTCGAACCTACGACCTACAACTCGTAAGTCGCGGCTGTTACCACTTGGCCACCACTGCTCTAGACTCCTTTGGGTCGCGCACAGTTATAGGCCGTTCCGTACCGTTTACTGGAAACTCTTCAACTGGTCACAAGGACCTTTACATTAGGCCAAAGCCTTAACCGGACGGCGCCATGCCCTATTCATGCCACATTACATGGGCTTAACCGTGCTCCATATGCCATGGGCAATACCACTCGACTGACCGTCGAGACTCGAGATGCAGACTCGGCTGCACTACATTATCCACAATAGCTTTCCATCCATAGCATATTGCTTCAACACCAGGGATAGGATTAGGACGGCCCTACCCCTGACCACTGTCTTACTGTGTAGAAACGGACCTCTCAATGGCTAGGTTTTGTTTTTATAAAATTAAAATGGTGGACTGACAATAAGTATCTACCTAAAGTCTTGAAAAAAAAAAATCAATAAGGATTATGTTCACACGTGGAATCTGAATTAAGTGATGGTGACATCAGGGGTGCGGCCAGGATACTTTTCAGCAGCGATGTGGTGGCGCCTTACTCTCCAGAAACACTAACAGCTCTAGAGAGTAAACATCCAGCGCCTGCTGATGGTCTCACCTTCCCCCCCCCCCGACCCTCCCGACCTAAATTCAACGTTTCGGCCCCCAGTTGTTTGCAGCCGTGAGCTCCTTCCGAAGTGGTTCCGCTGGCGGCCTCGACGGCCTGACTGCACAACACCTAAAGGATCTATTGAGTTCAGGCACCGGCGAAGCTGGTAAGTCGCTTTTGAAGGAGCTTGCGGCCATGATTAACCTCATGCTTAGCGGCGGTGTGAACGGGGCCAATCTATGTGCCCTGCGCAAGAGGGACGGTGACATTCGTCCCATCGCCGTTGGGTGCACCTAGAGACGTACGGCAGCTAAAATTTGCTGTAATTTGCTTTAACAGCGAATCGCTTACAGCTAAGTTTCGTACCCTTCAGCTAGGTTTTGGCTCGAAAGGGGGCTGTGAGGCGCCGCCGTACATGCCCTTTCAACATTTTTAAAGTCCAACAAAGGTGAGGTCATCCTCAAGGTTGACGTCAAGAACGCCTTTAACTCTGTGAACAGGGACACTTTGTTGGCTGAAGTCAAAAAGGAACTACCCGAAATTTATGGTTTTATGTGGCAATGTTACAGGTACCCTTCCAAATTATTATACAAGGACAATGTTTTGGAATCTGCAGTTGGATGCCAACAGGGTGACCCTCTCGGGCCAGTCATTTTCAGTTTGGATATATCCATGCAATTATACAGAAACAAATTCAAAATTTAACGTGTGGTATTTAGACGATGGAACGCTAAGAGGTGACATAGACACTGTTTTGAAAGATCAACAACTCCTCAAACAGGAATTTCAATCTATTGGCTTGGGCCTTAACCCCTCAAAATGTGAACTTTACCTTTCTGACATTACCGACAGACAATTGACTCTAGATAGATTTAATGCAATAGCCCCACAAATCAAAATTTTAGTCAAAAGTTCATTGCACCTCCTAGGTTCAACAATTTTTGAAAAAAAAAAAATCTGCTGTTCCCTACATTTTGACGGGTTATACGAACATAAATGTAGGGAACAGCTGATTTTTTTTTCACGATTTCTTGTTCGGTCCCATAGTAAAAGTTGTTCATAATGATGAGTACCTCTTTATAAGGTTGTTAATGTTTTACCAATAACCCTGTATATATTTTTATTTCTTTCTTATTTGCAAAATAGTTGGGCAAACGTCATCTAAAACAATTCCAAATTTCAAGTTGATAGCATTAGTAGTTCTTGAGGTATCCAGCTGAGACAGACAGATAGACAGACAGACTGAGTCTCACCATAAGGGTTCTTTTTTACCATTCTGATACGGAACCCTAACTAGCTCACTTTTCAAGCAGTCTGGTTAAAAATTACACCAGAACTTGGAAAAGAAAGACTGACTGGTCTTTCTTTAAAAATTTCTGGTGTAATTTTACATATTAAACAAGATAACTTTGCCTAATCAATGTTATCACCTATATTCTTACTCTATATTAGTAAATACAATGATGATGATAATAATAATAATTATAGTACTAGAAATAGGGGCCTAGTAGTTCAACCAGGTTTTACACTGGCTAAAGTAGACTCATATTTTATGGGGTACTGTTTAAAATGTTATAATAAAATACCTCCCCACATTCTTCAACTGAATGAGACAAAATTCAAGTCTTGTATAAAACAAACACTGTGGTTTTCCTCGGGAACAGCACTTTTTTTCGGGATGAAATCTACCCTGTGTCCGTTTCTGTACACCTGACAACGTATATGCAAAATTTCAGGATGATCGGTTCAGTGGTTTAGTGGTTTAGGCGTGAAAAGGTAACAAACAAACTTATTTTCGCATTTGTAATATTAGTTAGGATTTGATTTTGAACCATTTTTCAACATTTTTGTTTTAGGTACAGATGATCTATCTTACGAAGTTCGCTCAGCCTCGGTTGTAGTAGTGGCGTGTCCCGATATGCGTATTTGTGTGCGTGAACCTAGGTAGCGTTAGCAACGAAAAACTTAAATTGTATGTTAATTCAAATGCAATATACCTACTCATTCTAGCGGTCGTATCAAATGGCTTTAATATTCGTAGCCAAATTCTGGACCAATTTAGACTGCAATTGACACACTAAGAAGAAGACGGCAATGTGACGTAGTGTGCCAAGCTGCCCTGGCTGGACATTGATAGAGGTGCTACGACCTTATGTTTGCTGGTAAATAAGTCTACCGATCTACATACATAATAATGGCGTATGCAAATATAGTAGGAAAATATATTAACCTACCCACGAGCACTGCGTTTATAATGGGGATAAAGCGTCATCCAAGACATACGGATAGGGACCCAAAATGTGATTAGCGATCCGCGACCAACGTCGGTGCCCAGTCTGCTGCTGACGTCAAAGTCAAAGTCAAATCATTTATTTCAAATATACAGGGTTATTTGTAAAACACCAGCAACCTCTTAAGGGGTCATTGTACTCATCATTATGAACAACTTTTACTATGGGACCAAACCTGAAATCGCGAAAAAAAAATCAGCTGTTCCCTACATTTATGTTCGTTTATCTCTTCAAAATGTAGGGAACAGCTGATTTTTTTTTCGCGATTTCGAGATATTATGTATATCTATGTAAGATATACATAATATTTTCATAAAGGAATTGGCAAGGCACCGTCATGATATTAACCTTTAGAGATTCGCGGCGACGTAGATTGTAAATGGCTCTGACAGCTCTCTTTTGTAAAAAACTGGGCAAGTGCGTGTCGGGCCATGCACAGTGTAGGGTTCCGTAGTAGCCCGCTATCACAACGTAGTACGATTCTGTTGTTCTTTATTCTGATATAAAAAAAAAACATATTTTGTTTTTCAATGCAAGTCTTTACCCGTTATAAATAAGCATCTACTTCATCTTAGTCACTTTACAGGATTAATGCTAAGGATTTTGTATTTGGTACAAAATTATCCAACACCCAAGTTCAACGACTATTACTGCTAAACTAATAAAGTTATCTTAACCGCTATAATTTTCCTTTAAAGTTCATGAAATGCACTGTCATCGTGAATTTTTCCCGATTTTGCCATTATGACATAATACTGTGGAAGTAACTAAAATAGACCAAACGCGCGGTTTCTACATCTGTTAACTGTCTTATCTTTCTAACAGCATAAGCGGCCGAGCTTAGCCACCCCGCAATAGATGTTATATGAGGTCCCCATTGTAATTTCTCGCCTAGCGTGATCCCTAGGAAAACTGTCTGATTAATAAATATGTACTTACCTACTAGTTTTTGGCCATTCAATATGATTTCACATTCGCTACTTCTAACATTCGGTAATTTAAATCTAATGCATTTGATTTTTTTTTCATTAGGTAGGTACTAAATCATTTACCGTAAACCAATCTTGGACCTGAAGAATAGAGTTATTCACGTCGTCAAGATTTTGTGACCGTCGGACCTATTTTAAAGATCAATGATGCCATCTGCAAATAACACCATCTTCGGTTGATTTTGAAGTAATTGGAGTAAATCATTAATGTAAACTAAAAAGTGGAATGGACTTAATATCGAACCCTGAGGAACACCCATTGACATTTCAGACCCTAATGAGTTTACGCCGTTTACTTGAACTTTAACCTTTCTACGAACCCCGAGTAACACTAGCCGCAGCATATTGTAATGATAAATTATTTTATTTCAGTAAGTAGGTTTGCACAAACACTTTTACATGTCTATCATAAATTTTAAAAACTAGATGAGGTCTGCGTTTCCTATCTGACTAGTCTGAGAAGAAAGGCCGAATTTCGGCAAAGGCAAAAATATGGCAATGACTGCATGCTGCTACTGCAGGGACTCTCCGCCGCGCCGGGGACGTAGCAAGTTAGAACTGCTCAAATGCGGCACACTATCTGCCTTAAGTGCAGTTAATATTTATGTTTTGAATATAAATATTTAACAATATAACATAAGATACTACGGATTTTCAGTGACACTGACAGGTCGGGGTGCTGAAACGTTATCAATATTATAGACGAATAATTGTCTGCGCATGCAATTTGTTAATTATGAGAATCTCTGTCAATGATCTGAGCAAAAGAGTACCTAGTGACAACGGCAACGCGAGAAATGACACACCTAACCTAATGATATTAGCACAGAGCTTGGGTGTCAGAAGCAGCTCCATCAGGTTTAATCTCGCTGGAGTGACAACAGAAATGAGGTGTTGTTACGTATTAGCAACCGTTAATCTGCATGAATGAGGCTCCAAAGAGCCGCGAATAGCGAGGCGCATACTCGCGGCACAGAGTGGCACCGTGTCGCCAGCTGGAAGACATGTGCCGGCCGCGACCCCGAGCTACGCATTAACATTCAAATTTATGTCACCATTAACGTTCCGTAAACACTGCTTTAGTCGAATCGCTGTCTCATTTGAATTTTTTTAATAAAATCAAACGGTCGTTGGAGTTAGTTTTGTACTTTCAATCATCGTTTCGGATTCGTGATACGCAGTGATAGTAATACAAGTCGCTGAGCTAATAAAACGTGTTTAGTTCAGAGTGAGTCTGACCAGTGCGCTGTGCTCCTGCAAATACCGGCCTGACTACAGCCTACATCAATCATTTGCGTATGTCTAATTCATCTTTAAAAATAATAATATTAATTTGTATTAGATACTAGCTGTTACCCGCGACTTCGTCCGCGTGGAATTTAACAAAAAAGTTATTGTTCAGTTCGCAGAGTTTACGCGATAACTTATTAATTCTGTATTCTGCGTAAAGAAATACCATGCTAATTTTAATGAAATTCTTCTATTTTGTGAATCGATATTTTGTTTTTGTACATATTTCTCCATTTAGTTCTTTTTTCGTTTTTGGTAGTTTAATTTTTTTTTGTTTTATTTTTTTTTCTTTGTTTTTCGTATTAGGTTTGTTGAAAAATTTCTTTTTAAACAATATTTGGTGTACGATTTTCTGGGGCTAAAAAAACAACACTACTGGCATTCCTTGCACGTGAACATGCCACGTATAGTTACCCATGGGTAAAGCAACCCTTAGTTAAATCTATGCCAGCTTTGCTTAACGTTTGCCCTTGTGACTTGTCGATTGTCATAGCAAAACTGACATTGATAGGGAATTGCAATCTTTTGAAAATGAAATTAAAATTTCAATGTCCGCCACAACCTCACAAATACCGGTAGGTAGTTCTATATCATGAGTACTAAGTATTCACTTCTGGAAACTTTCCCTCTCCAACATCAATAAGAATTTTGCTAAATTCTGAATCGGCTGAATGTGCTCTCATATTTTCTTTTAAATTAAGTTTTTTACAATGTCTCCAAAGTACTGAACGTTTAAAACAGGCGTTAATTTCATCAGCTCGCTTACCTTTAATCACAACTGGTAATATTTGTCTAAAATCTCCAGCGAATAAAAATAAGACTCCTCCAAATAATAGATTATTACTTCTTATGTCCTGCATATCCTATTCACGGCTTCTATAGATTTTTTTTGCCATAGTGCATTCGTCCCATACTACAAATACACAATCTTGTCGAACGTTGGCCTTGAGACTATTTTTGGATAGAAAGAAAGAAA
Organism: Oligia strigilis; assembly: GCA_951800025.1. Classification (NCBI taxonomy): domain Eukaryota; kingdom Metazoa; phylum Arthropoda; class Insecta; order Lepidoptera; family Noctuidae; genus Oligia; species Oligia strigilis. Next base: position 21,682,943 of record OX637548.1, on the reverse strand, counting down.
AGAAAGAAAAACTGTTTATTCTGCACAAACAAAACGCACATATACACACGCGGATATACTGCATACTGAATGCAATTTTCCATACGGTCTAAATCTAGTGGGATTTTAAACATCGAATGTGCCGTTTTTCCCCCAGGAAGTAAGGTTGCCGTTATGCCGCTATGAAAGAAAACGTTAAACATTAATTTATAATTATTACCTAATGGTAAAAAAGGAAAACAGTAAAAATGTAACAAAATATTGGGTTAAAAACTACTACCTAGTAAGTAATTTATCAAATTCAAATTAAATAAAAAACTAACTAAAAAGGTCTTACTTACTGCTAGAAAACATTGCACATGTAAGGAAACAATTTGAGTTAAGAAGAACAGAACAGTGGAAAAATAAATAAAAGACCTAATCAAACAAAAAAGTATGATATAATGCTGGAAATCAATTTTTAAACGAATTCGTTGAGACACAACCGTTAGCAATAGCCCGCTCGCGCGTTCTGAGCCCGCGCGATATTAAGTCGTTGATATGAGAGGCGCCCGAGCCACGACGTGACGGGCTGACGCGTGGGCTGCGCGCGGTACTGGAAGGTACTTGGACATTGCAATATTACTTTATTTTATAATTTTATTTTAACAACAATATTATGTGTATATGACATCATAATAAATAATTATATTATTTATTCAACAATCAATTTCTATGGAGATTAAGAAATCTTCACGTATTCATTGGTTTTTTTTTTTTCGTGGAACCTTATTTTTTTTTCTAAAAAAAAGTAGCCTAAGTTACTCCTTATTACATCAGCTATCTGCCACTGAAAGTCCCGTCAAAATCGGTCCAGCCGTTTCAGAGATTAGCCGGAACAAACAGACAGACAGACAGACGACAGACAGACAGACAAAAATTGTAAAAAATGTTATTTTGGTATATGTACCGTGTATACATCCATATGCATTTAGTAAAAAGCGGTTATTTTAATATTACAAACAGACACTCCAATTTTATTTATTTGTATAGATTTTACTATTTTCGTCCTTGTTATGTCAACAACGTACACTTTTCTTTCTTATCTTATATTTCCTGTTTCTATTAATTTCCCGTCTTTATTGATATCATAAAAAACCTTTTGGAAAAAAACATTAAATCTACAAACAAAAAAGCAAAAATAAAATGAGAAAACTTTACAAACAGAAAAATTAAAAACTAGCCAAGTGCGAGTCGGACTCGCACATGAAGGGTTCCGTACCACAAGGCAAAAACGCTGAAAAAAACGTTTGTTGTATGGGAGCCCCCCTTAAATTTTAATTTTAATTTTATTATTTATTATTAAAGTAAAAATAAAACTGAGTATTTTGTGAATATTTCAAATGCCTACCTGTTGCCATTATTGATATCGAGCAAAAAAGGGCAAAAAAATCGCGTTTGTTGTATGGGACCCCCTTAAATATTTATTTTATTTTGTTTTTAGTATTTGTTGTTATAGCGGCAACAGAAATACATAATTTGTGAAAATTTCAACTGTCTAGCTACCGCGGTTCTTGAGATACAGCCTGGCGACAGACAGACGGCAAAAACGCCGAAAAAAACACGTTTTTTTGTATGGGAACCCCCCTTAAATATTTATTTTATTTTTATTGTTATAGCGGCAACAGAAATACATCATCTGTGAAAATTTCAACTGTCTAGCTACCGCGGTTCTTGAGATACAGCCTGGTGACAGACAGACGGACGGACGGACAGCGAAGTCTTATTAATAGGGTTCCGTTTTTACCCTTTGGGTACGGAACCCTAAAAATGACGGCTGTCAAATTTGGCCGCCGAACAAAATAAATATAAAGAAATAATAATAATTTATTTATTTCAGACATTATAAAATTCTAGTCCATAGTTTCACATTCATCATTAAAATTACATACAATTAAATACATTAAAAGTCAAGACAGGTAAAAACCCAAAACAACATTGTGATCATTTAAAAATTAATAGGTTCATAAAAAAAAAAAAAAAAAAAAGATTATAATAGAATGTTGACGAGATCAGCAGTACGCCGTGCACACCTACCACCTCCGGACTCGTCGCTCAGCCCCACCCCGCCGCCGCCGGAACCCAGCCCCTTCGAGAGTGCTGTGCACACCGCACACCGGCCGGGCGGCCGTGGCAGTTGCGTCGAGCTTGAGCGACGAATATTATTCCCTGCCGACGTCGCCAACACCGGTACGTCGGCGTCGGCAGGGGAGAGGCCGGCCACCGAGGAGCTGCTTGGGACTTAGGGGCCATCCGGCCCCGAGCCGGGTCCCCGCTACCGGTGGTTGTTTGCAGCGCACATGAGATGGACTCAGTCTATGAACGAGAACGTCATGCGCGCATATTACGCATCTTATGCATATTACCTAGATTAAATAAGTGAACGAAGTGATTCCTGGTTATTTGCACGTAATTGTGTAGTCTCTGTTGGAGATCCAATAAATAAATAATAACACAGTGTAAAAGGTTCAACTGCCTAGTTTGGGTCTTTACAAGATGAAGTTACAGATTCTTCCTAAGAGATCCAAACTATGAATGTGTTAATTATTTATTTGATCATCTTCAGTGGATCATCATAAATATGGAAGCACTCAGTGCGATCGTTACATCACAGCGTGCGCCGCCGCCGCCGCCGCCGCCGCCGCCGTCGGCTGTCAACGAACACGAATGTTCCACACTTGAAAACGTTAGAACTGTACGCTATAACGTTTTTAAAAAGTAATAATAATTTATTACCCCATCGCCGTATCTCTACGTTGACGTCGTGGAGGGGCTTGCGCGCTCCGAACTCTAGGCCTGTGCCGGAAGAGTTTACTTTGCCGGAACAGGTCTAAGGTGAGGAGCCAGACAAAGAGAGATACAGAAACCCGCAGGGCAGATGATGTGGCGAGCTGTTGGGCAGTAGCGACCCCACGGACCCTATCTCCCGGGAAAAGTCTTGTTCCTCATCTCTGGCTTGCCTTTATTGGCCGGCTGGAGTGAACAATGACGGGGAACGGAGCTCCCACCTCATTCTTGCCTTTATTGGCCGGCTTGAGTGGAGATTCGCAAGAGCAAACGTGCTCGGAGGAAGGAAGTATTCCAGTAAGATGCTGGTAGGGATCTTGACCGTACTTCCGGGATTGTCCTGATAGCCGTGGAATACCTCTCCACTCCTCATAAGAACCTCGGGACATGTTGCCCCCTTGTTGCTACGTCACTATGTGCTAGCGACCGTTTCTGGGGGCCCATTATTAAGTGTGCAAGTCACCCCCTGCCATTTTATCCGTGCATATACAGGGTTATTGGTAAAACACCAGCAACCTCTTAAGAGGTCATTGTACTCAACATTATGAACAACTTTTACTATGGGGCCAAACCTGAAATCGCGAATGTAGGGAACAGCTGATTTTTTTTCCGCGATTTCAGGTTTGGTCCCATAGTAAAAGTTGTTTATAATGATGAGTACAATGACCTCTTAAGAGGTTGCTGGTGTTTTACCAATAACCCTGTATAAAACATTGATCAGGCAGGGGTCATAGTTGTTCCATAGTTCTTGGTAACCAGTCCACTTTAGCCACCCAAACCCATAGTCCAACTTTTCATTTTTCCATATCCTGCAATAGTCCTACACCAACCGGGGGTTGTCCTTGGGTTCACTTGCATAGTGCATACAGGGATAATCGTCGGTTGGTGCCGCATTTCATTAAAATTTCCTAAGGGGCCTCTGCGAGTTGGCTTCGGCCCCTCGTATAGGCCTGCCTTCCAAAGGACCGGGACTCCATGGTCCCGAGATATATAAATTCATAAAAAAATGATTAAATATAAATGTAGGTTTCATGGCTGGCCGCCATTTAAAAAAAAAGAAAATGGCGCACGGGTAGGCAGTCCACGGATCTCCAAACCTCTTTCATCCAAATCCGTTCATTTGTTTTAGCGTGAAAGCGTAACAAAGAAACATACAACAAATCGATATAGTTTAGATATGTTATGCTGATAGATACTGTAACACATTCGCGTGGGCTGTGCAGGCACCAACTCGATATAGTTTAGATATGTTATGCTGATAGATACTGTAACACATTCGCGTGGGCTGTGCAGGCACCAACTCGATATAGTTTAGATATGTTATGCTGATAGATACTGTAACACATTCGCGTGGGCTGTGCAGGCACCAACTCGATATAGTTTAGATATGTTACGCTGATAGATACTGTAACACATTCGCGTGGGCTGTGCAGGCACCAACTCGATATAGTTTAGATATGTTATGCTGATAGATACTGTAACACATTCGCGTGGGCTGTGCAGGCACCAACTCGATATAGTTTATATATGTTATGCTGATAGATACTGTAACACATTCGCGTGGGCTGTGCAGGCACCAACTCGATATAGTTTAGATATGTTATGCTGATAGATACTGTAACACATTCGCGTGGGCTGTGCAAGCACCAACTCGATATAGTTTAGATATGTTACGCTGATAGATACTGTAATACATTCGCGTGGGCTGTGCAGGCACCAACTCTATATAGTTTAGATATGTTACGCTGATAGATACTGTAACACATTCGCGTGGGCTGTGCAGGCACCAACTCGATATTGTTTAGATATGTTATGCTGATAGATACTGTAACACATTCGCGTGGGCTGTGCAGGCACCAACTTTTGCCATGCGTATGCGTGCAATGGAACCAGAATTCGTTACTACTAATGTTATCGTATAACGTTCCAAAATTTGTAACGATACTAAAACCTAATAATATCAATAACGTTACAAAAAAAAACGAAACGTTTTAGGTATCACTAACATTAAGCTGATCCGCTTGGAATAATGTTATTATGGTACAGGTGAAATGTTACAGATTAAATGAATAACGTTATTATCTCGTTATACTAATAACGATATATTGTTACTGAACAGTTGAAGATTTCGTTCCGTTAGTCAGTATCGTTATAGCCAAGGAATTAATTTTGTTACGATCCTGGTGGAACGGTACAAATTATCGGTACCGGAACTACGCGTAACGTTATTTTGAGTATCGTTTCAAGTCCCTCAAACTCAAACTCAAACTCAAATCATTTATTTCAATTAAACCTTGTACAGGCACTTTTGAATTGTCAAAATTAAATAGTCTGTCAGTTAGTCAGAAAGTTGAAGCTAGTTGCCCCATGGACGTAATATATAGAAGTAACTCTATATATTACGTCCATGAGTTGCCCATTCCAAAGCGTAGATCTCTATGGAGAAGAACGGACAAGAAACTCCATGGACACTCTTTTAAATCAAGATATTACAAAATCCTGGGTACATTATTCTTGTTGCTTCTATATGTGAGAACAATGTAAAAAAGACAGAAATGAAGAAACAATTCAAGACATAAGATTAAAAATAAGCCTTGGCAGTTAAGAGATGACCAGTCTCAACCGACGGCGCCCGTTCACGAACATGACGCGTGGATCAGCACCATCCAGCTCAACCATTTTGTAGGGAACCGAATGATCCAACACACGCGCCACCATCGGTGAGACATTTAAGTGAGCATGACACGTTCTCAACTGCCATGCTATTTCAAGTCAACATCAAAAAATCATAATAAACGGAAACATGGTTCTTACATTTACAAAATTAAAAAAGAAATGCTTCTAAATTATACAAAACTACAGTTTGCAATTTAAGAGGTAAATAGAATTTTATTACCTACCAAACAGGAAGAGATATTTAATATTGAAGTATTCAACAATTAAAACTTGATTGAATAAATTAAAAAAGTTATGTTCGTAATGTCAGAAACACAAAAAAAAAAAAAGAAAAAGGGAAGCACCTCTTCCAAATATTGAAATTAACTACAAAGATAGTCTTACAATCTTCAGCAGCTCCAACAATACTTTCAAGTGTCAATCAATTAGTTGTGGTTGTGGAGCAGGACCAGCATTGAGCCAGGCATTTTTATCAGCGATGTAATCCCCTAACTTATAATATGCCTGACTGCATAGTGTGCGTTTTATACAAGACTTGAATTTTGTCTCATTCAGTTGAAGAATGTGGGGAGGTATTTTATTATAACATTTTAAACAGTACCCCATAAAAGATGAATCTACTTTAGCCAGTCTGAAACCTGGTTGAACTAATAGGTCCCTATTTCTAGTACTATAATTATGTCTTTCACCTCTTTTACTAAAAAGATGTAAGTTTTTCCTTACCTAGATGATGTTTTCGTAGATATATTGACAAGGCACCGTCATGATGTTAATTTCCTTAAACAGTTCCCTTAGAGAATCGCGCCTGCGGAGATTATATATAGCTCTGATGGCTCTTTTCTGCAGAATAAAAATAGAATCGATGTCTGCAGCCCGTCCCCAAAGTAAAATACCGTAAGACATGATACTATGAAAGTAACTAAAATAGACTAGTCTCGCGGTATCTACATCAGTAAATTGACGGATTTTTCTGACAGTATAAGCTGCTGAACTTAGCCGTCCTGCAAGAGATGTTAAATGAGGACCCCATTGTAGCCTTGAGTCGAGCGTGATCCCCAGGAAAACAGTTTTATCGACGAATTCCAGTTTCTCTTGATTCAATATTATCTCACAATCACTACTCTTGACATTTGGTAAAGAAAATCTTATGCACTTAGTTTTATTTCCATTTAATACTAAATTATTAGCAGTGAACCAATTTTGAACCTGCAGTAGGGCATTATTTACGTCGTCAAAATTTGTAGCACGTCTATTTACCTTAAAAATTAAGGAAGTGTCATCAGCAAATAACACCATTTGTGGTTGATTTTTTAATAAATGGAGTAGATCATTAATATACACTAAAAAGAGGAAAGGACCCAATATTGAGCCTTGTGGCACACCAATTTTTACTATTAAACCAAGTGAATTGACACCATTTATTTGAACTTGTTGTTGCCTATCATTTAAATAAGAACTAACTAAACTGAGCGCAAGTTTTCCAAGTCCGTAATGCTCAAGTTTCAAAAGCAAGGTTTCGTGATCGACGCAATCAAATGCCTTGGAGAGGTCACAAAAGATTCCTATTGCGTCTTGGGCCTCTTCCCACGCGTTAAAAATGTGTTTTAATAAAGTTACACCGGCGTCGGTCGTACAACGCCCTTTGGTGAAACCATACTGTTGATCGTGTATGATTTTATTCGTGTTAAAATGATTGAGCATTTGATTAAGCATTATCTTTTCAAACACCTTGCTGAAAACCGGCAAAACGGATACGGGTCTATAATTATTGGTGTCTTTACTGTCCCCGGATTTGTAAAGTGGTATTACCTTACTGTATTTCATTAAATCGGGGAAGACTCCTTGATCCACGCACAAATTAAATACTAAGGCTAAGTAAGGCGCAATAGTCTCAATTATGGAGGTACAGACCTTAATGGACATTCCCCAAAGATCTTCTGTCAATTTGATCTTAATTTGCTTAAAAGCTTTAATTACTGTTAAGGGGTTAATATGCCTAAAGTTAAATTCAACCGGGCAGGCTGAAACGTTCGCCCTTACTAAATCCAAAGCGAGGGAGGGCGAGGAATTTAAAGTTTCAGTTGTTTTGAGTGGGATACTAGTAAAGAAATTTACAAATTCTTGAGCCACTTCTTTGTTATCGCAAATGAGACCGCTTGACGTCTGTAGTGTGTAATCAGAATTATGCTTTTTATTCCTGTTCGTTTCATTATTTATAATTTTCCAAACCGTCTTTATTTTATTGTCTGCTGATTTGACCTTGTTGCTAATGTATAAGGCTTTAGCTGCTTTACAAGCGTTCTTAAAAGTTCTAGAGTAAGTAGCAACATACTTATTAAAAGTTTCCGTGTTAATATAAGGCTTAAGGCCATACAGCTCGAAAAGTCTCTCCCTACTTTTCCTAAGTCCTTTAGTTGCCCAGTCACAAAATAAAAACTTAGGGCTGACACTTTTAGTGATCTTCTTAAAAGAATTATTGAACTCGGTTTGGACTACCGAAAAGAATTCATTATACAAAATATTAACATTGTTCACTGTAAGGTTCTGATTACTTAATTTACAAGATAAAGTGCTATTAAATTTATTTAAATTACCTGATGATATTGGTCTGGATTGGATCTGCACTTTTTGTATTGGCATGTTGGACTCAAAACTTACAGTTTGACCACTGTGATCGGACGGGAGATAATTAACAATGGCTTTATCTAAATAGTCGCAGCAACAAAACACATTATCAATACATGTAGCAGTAGTCGTAGTTGTTCGGGTTGGTTCTACAAACACATTTGACAGATTGAACGATTTAAACAAATTTAATAATCTACTGGTATTTAAATTATTTTCTAAAATATTAATATTAAAGTCACCACAGATAATTACTGACCTATTACCAGTTGCAAGTTTTGCCAAAACATCTTCCATTACTGACTCAAATATAGAATAGTTTTGATAATGTGGGGGTCTGTAAACGCACACTATAACATGCTTATCTAGCTCAACACAAGACAGTTCAATGCTATGTTCAACTGATAGTTCAACTATGTCTTTACGAGGTTTGAATTTAATACAACTTTTAATTAGGATTAGTGAACCACCACGCAGCATTGACTTTCGATTAAAACAACTGGCCACACTATAATTGTCATAGTTAATTAACATTTCAGAATCTTTTAACCAATGCTCAGTTATACAAATAATGTCAAACTTTGTTTTTTCTAAAAACAACTCAATTTCCAATTGTTTGGAAGAAAAACCTTGAATATTTTGATGAAATAATTTCAAGGATTTCTGCTTAGCCCCTTTTCTACGGTTCACTATTTTATTGCTAGAAAATACCTTTTTGTTATTAAGTGTAACTATACTGTTATTGGTACCTTCTGTTGTCTTACAAACTAGTTTAAAATATCTGAGCTAACCACCTTAGCATTAGTACTATTACTAATTGTGGTGCTAATTATGGATGACTTCGACATACTAATTATGTCTGGGTTAATATTAAGTGCTAATAGCCTAGCTATTTTACGTCTAAAACTAATGGGCAGATACACAGTATCCCTAGTCGACCTTAACTTATCAACAAAAATGTTGGTATTAAAAAATATAAACTTGTCACTATGGTGACTAACTAAGAAATGCATGTAATTATTTAACATGTGAATGTATTTGTTTTGTCTGTTTGACAAGTGCTCAAAATATGGAAAATCACACAAAATTATTTTCTTACAATTTAACTTCAATAGGTCGGTGACACTATCAGAGATATCATCTTTGATAACATTTAAACTATTACCTATAAGTACAGTAATAATGTCATTAGGATCATATTCATTCCTGGTTATTGAAGACATTATTTGTTTGTAGGAAGTCTGAGGCATGCAAAAGTTTTGTGAAGAATGACACAGGTTGTTGCTAAGTAATTTACCTAATCCTTTTCCAAAACTATCAGAAAACATAATAGAGCAGTAACAAACTTTACTACTACACGGGAGAGAACTAGCATCTGTCTGAAGTACTTGCAATGGACCTTGTTCAATATCTGGCGTATCTTGATGTGGAATAAAGACCTGAGCACTTCCTGACTGGGACGGGTCCTCCGTTCCCTCAGTTTGGAGAGTGCCAAGATTGGATGTGCTTTCCAATGAGCAATGAGGGCTGCTGAGAGTCATCGGGTCCACTCTGTCTGCATTGGAGTTGCACATGTCCACTAACTCATTTGCCGCAAGGATATGCTCCTGAATTTGTTTTTCAGACCGCACATACTTAGTATAAAGTGAATGTATCGACTCTTCAAGTACCTGAATTTCAGACTGTAAGCGTTGTGTGTCAATCTCATAAATGTTCTTACTGTCTCCTAATTTAATTTGATAATTATTTAATTTATTTATAAGAAAAACACGTTCTTTTCTTAGTATAATATTATTAGAACTGTGTTTTTGTTGTTTTCTAAATTTGTTGCATTTATTTATGATTCTATTTAGTTTTGCATATTTTTTAATTTTATTTTGACTTACTTTATAGCAGCTATTGTTATGTTTCATAATGGAATCTTCAGTAAGATCTATTGTTATTAAGGGGTTGCAATTAGTGTTTAATAATTCATTATACAAGTTATTGGATTCCTTAGCCTGAGTACATTCTTTTTGTTTCTGTAATTTATTGATTCGAACATTTGCATGAATTAATTCTTCTTCTAGGTCCCTAACCCTACATAAAGCCTCCTCATATATATTACTGCAGTTGTTGAAACCATCCGTGACCACCCGCAGTTTGTCCCGTTCATCAACAACATCCAGGTATTGTTGATGTAGGTCTACCAGCTCTTGTTTTAAGCTAGTGTTTTTGAAAACGACCTTCTCGATTTCCTTCTCACTATCATCTATTTCCTGTAACAGCTGTTGACATTTGTTGTTTGAAACCTTAAGAGCTTCAGTGGTTGTTCTCAATTTAAGCTCCAACTCCTGAGCAGCAGCCTTACGGGTCATCACAGGCATGGTTTCAGGAATTAGTACTGAATGTAGAATTAAAGGAACGGTGAGAACTAATAAGACAGACAAACAAAAAAGGAAAGCTAGAAATGAAAGGAAAAAAAAAATGGGAGAACTTAGTGTTGCTTTATAGAGAAATGAGGTAGGGTAGGCTCCTGAATCTAATCGAAATGCAACTAGATCAAATCAAGTACAAAGTTACATATATATTCTATTGACTTATAATTTTACTTTTCCTTAAGTGGGTAGGATGCCTAGATTAAAAAGTTTTTTTTCTAATTTTAGTTTTACAAACAGTTAACAATGCAATAAACGATAATCAACGTTCTTGTTGTTAAGTATTCAAATATATTATACCTACTATGGATCAATAATATACGATATTTCACTACTTTATTTTCGTTAAATAATTATGTACTTATATGTATTTTAAGGTGCCAAATCCACCAAGAAAAGTGATTCAAGGACTCAATGAAAGCGTGTTACAGAGTCTAAGATACGACTATGTGGTAATTTATTTATTTAAGATCTTTTATTAATTGAGTAAAAATAACAAAATAAAATTCTAACTTAACTAAAACTATACAGAAACTAAAAAATAGCGTCGAAAAATTCATCCGCATCGCTGTCGACTGGTAATGTACCCAAGAGACTGGCGGCATTACCACGTTGTATGGCGATGCTTAGCCTCTGGCCAAGATAAAAGCCAGCCCTTGGGTCACGGGAAGTGTCAACCAGCCGTTTCGAAATTTCTTTAAAAAGACCATGAGCACTCGGACCCCACGGCCCGAGAGTTTCAACCCCAAACGGCTCGAAAATATAGTTTCCGATGAGGTTATTATATTTTCGCCGCTTGAGGTTTTCCGCAGCCGCAGCAGCAGCGCCAGCACAGCATGCCGAGCCAGGAAGATGGGATGGCGCAAGAGTATCGACACACGTAGCGTCCCACACTAAAGGCCTACCCACCTTCCATGGAAATAAAGACATACCGTCTGGTCTCTTGCCATCGTCGCGTGCCAAGCCATTGGGTTCTAATACAGCTGGAACGCCGACGGTGACAAGAGCTCGTCGGATGATGTCATTAATATTCGCGTGCCGCGCTAAGCGACCCGCACTTCGGCTGCAAGACAGGCCGTGGTGTCCGAGGCTGTTGACATCTTCGCCACAGTGACAGCGATGGGGAGAACAGCAAGGAGTGCCTAGACGTAGGGAAGCAGCGAGGCGAAAAGTAGTGTCGTCGAACAAAGTGCCTATGTTCGACGAAGGTAGTGCATGAAGCCAAAGACCCGACTCCCACCTACCCACAGCCAGCAGGCGCGCACGTTCCGCAGTAGTAGCAGACGAGTCAAGTAAATTGTTCTGTACTACTCTGCAGAGCGGCTCATCCCACCGTCTCTGGGAAGATGGATTGTCGGGTGGATCTGTATTCGGGCAAGCGAGACTCCAGGCATCCATAGCCTCGGTGAAACACGGCACATCATAATTAATCAGTGTGGAAGCTAGGATTTTCCTGATTAATTTATCAGTGCCGTGGACCGAAGATAATAAAATGGTAATTAAATAATAAAAGTAACAATACTCCCCGTTTAAATCCGTGGGTCGAACATCAGCTGTTCGTAATAGGTTACCGGTAACGGTGGGCAACCAAACACTGCGTTTTATGAATATTTGCAGGAAAACAATAATCCTGAGTAATTATGCACTTATTTTACATTTAGTTACATTAAATCACCTTAATTACACTTAAAAATAATTAAAATTAATTTTTAAAATACGGAACCTGAACCGGAACCCTGCTTCCACACTCTACATATTATTATAATTATACTAGCTTCTGCGCGCGGTTTCGTCCGCGTGAAATATCGTTTCCCCGACCCATGCCGTCGCATCGCATCGCCTGCCTGCGCTATCACTTCGGTTTCTCTTTGGGTTCTTTCAGACATTTTCTTTTTGCTGTGCTCCTAAGGCTCCTAGCGTGATGTCAAATAGCCTATAGCCTTCCTCAAGGCTATCAAATGCAAAGTTTCAAATACGTAGATCCATAAACGCGGCCGCGCCAACATTAGACATCAACGCACGCGACGAGGGCACAGCGTGACGTCGCTGCTGATCAAACGCGTACACAACACACGCGGCGAGGGCACAGCGCGTCGTCGCTGCTGATCAAACGCGTACACAACACCTGCGGCGAGGGCACAGCGCGTCGTCGTTGCTGATCAAACGCGTACACAACACCCGCGGCGAGGGCACAGCGCGTCGTCGTTGCTGATCAAACGCGTACACAACACCCGCGGCGAGGGCACAGCGCGTCGTCGTTGCTGATCAAACGCGTACACAACACACGCGACGAGGGCACAGCGCGTCGTCACTGCTGATCAAACGCGTACACAACACACGCGGCGAGGGCACAGCCCGTCGTCGCTGCTGATCAAACGCGTACACAACGTATACCACCTTACGCTTTACCTAATTAGTGATTACACAGTAACACACCAAAAAAACAAAATAGTCAATTCGTAGGCAGATTGTAGAAGTTCTTTTGGCGTTTAGTTTCCTTACACATTTTTCGACAGTGTGACATCAATCAATTGTTTACATAGATATGGCTGAAACTATTGTAAACGTATTTATTCTCAATTGTGCAGGAGTCTAGAGCATCCCGGCAGGCGGGCAGGACAGGATTAGGTCCGAAGTGACCCGCTTCCTGTTGGCGTTTTTTATTCATTAAGTACCTAGCTTTATTTTCATTCTGCTTTGAAGTAATCTTAGCCCTTCTCCACTTGGTAGATTCTGGTCAAGTATCTCCTGGAGGGACTTGAGATGCTACAGGGAAACGAACTATGAAGTCTGGTAACGAGAGCCAGGGGGCCGGGCGGGGGCGTGCGACGTGACCAGCTCCCACCGCTCGCTCCATGTAATCACTTGCAAAGAACATCATTTCGAATGCGCGCAACTGAACAAATATTGATAAGTGGGTATGTTTGCTAATCATTAGGGAGCCGATCGTAATGACATGTTTGTGCTGGTAGATAACACGGCGCCGGGATATCTGCGTCTGTAGCTAGATACTGTGTCCGCCTTTAATTGGTGACCTATCTCTGCAATGCTTAGGTAGGTACCTACAGCTGTTGAAGTTTAAAACCACCATAAACCTAACAGAAACCAACGGAATCATTGTCTACGATTCTACACACAATATTAAAATCAACCTTGCCTTCGTGAGGTAAAACATTATGATATAGCTTAATAAACATAATTTGATCTTGTTTCACATATTTTTCTTCGGTTTTCGCAGCAGTAAAAGGATCGTGTGATGTTCGCTAGCTACTTATGTCCAGCGGTTGTAATACTGAAGTTATCCAGAACGGCAGTAGCACACACAAGCTATGTCGAGCGGTTGTAATACTGAAGTTATCCAGAACGGCAGTAGCACACACACAAGCTATGTCGAGCGGTTGTAATACTGAAGTTATCCAGAACGGCAGTAGCGCACACACAAGCTATGTCAAGCGGTTGTAATACTGAAGTTATCCAGAACGGCAGTAGCGCACACACAAGCTATGTCAAGCGGTTGTAATACTGAAGTTATCCAGAACGGCAGTAGCACACACACAAGCTATTTCAAGCGGTTGTAAATGTTGTAATACTGAAGTTATCTAGGTACGGTAGTAGCACACATACATACATGATTATAAACAGATACATTGAAGTGGGTCTTGAATGCGACCTTGTGCCAACTGTAACCGAGTCGAGCTGCAAGCGCTGGTGGCTATGAACTTAGCTATGAAATATATTATGGGCGCCACTTGTAGCGCAGACGCACCCCGGCCTGTGCCCCGGCTATGCCTCGGGCGGTAGGAGGCGCGGGGCGCGGGCGCAATCCGCAGCGATGCGAGATCGCAATCAGGAGCCGCGCCGGTGATCGCCGAGTATTGAACTGGAGCGGCTAACTGTACCCTATCGGGGGTGCCAGTATCACTGTGTTGGTACAGAAAGTTCAGTCCGTACGATATACATTTGTAACACTGAAGTCGTTTCCAGATGACAGCGATGTGGAGGAGGGGACTTTGATGACTAATGTCCTTTTTGTTTTTGGACCTATTTATGTATCATCATCTGTCTAACCTTTTCCAAACTATGTTGGTGTCCGGCTTCCAGTCTAACCGGATGCAGCTGAATACCAGTATTTTACATGGAGCGACTGCCTATCTGACCTCCACAACCCAGTAACTGGGTAATACGATACCCCTTGGTAAGACTGGTTGTCAGACTTTCGGGCTTCTGACTACCCGTAACAACTATCAAAGACCCACGAATGACAGCCAGAATGGGTACAACGGCTTAACGTGCTTTCCGAGGCACGGAGGGGTCTCGGTATGTAAAGATGGTTACCCATCCACAGACCAACCACGGCAAGCGTAGCTTAACCTGATCGATCGACCTGTGCGGCTGTTATTATTTAGCCACGGGCCCCTCGGACCTATTTATGTATGTAGTTAGTTATTTAATGTAGTTATACCTACCTAGTGTAAATAGTTAGTTGGATAATAATATAGTTTACATAATAATTATAATGTATAAGCGCCCCGCGGCTTCACCCGCATAAGTGTCGATCCCGTTCGAAAGACACGTGGCGCCTTTTATTATCATAATAACGTTATTGTTGTTTTCCTCGGGAACAGCACTTTTTTTCGGGATGAAAGGTAACCCTATCTCCGTTTCTGAACCGATCGTCCTGAAATTTTGCATACGTTATGCAAAATTTCAGGACGATCGGTTCGGTGGTTTAGGCGTGGAAAGGTAACAAATAAACAAACAAACTTACTTTCGCATATATTATAATCGTATTACTAGCTGCGCCCCGCGGTTTCACCCGCATAAGTGTCGATCCCGTGGGAATATCGGAATGAAAAGTAGCCTATTTATGTTAATCTAAATGTCAGCTACCTCGATACAAAATTTTATCAAAATTGATCCAGCCGTTTAAGCGTGAAGAAGTAATAAACGTATAAACACACTCCTACTCACAAATTTTCGCCTTTATAATATTAGTGTAATAATAATAATATAATAATAATAAATTTTTTATTTTAGAAAAACACATCTAAGGTTCACAAAAACAATTTGCCAACTAAAATGAACATTAAAGAAAAAAGTGTATCGTTGGTGCCTGTACTAATGAATGAGAATCATTGTATCACAGACACCAGCGCCTTCCAAGATAGCTTACATAATAAATAAAAAATTCGAACGTGCTATATATAGTGAACTCCTATAAAATATATGTTAATAAAATGAACAGTAAAAATAATTTAAAAATAAAATCATAAATGGTGAATTTTACATGGAGATAAAATCAGAAAGTGTGATTAGTTAGGATATTAATTTTCTTGCTTTCCCTTTATTTTATGGAATGTTCCGTTGGAAATAACGATCGACAATATTATAGGTATTGTGGGTGATCAAGTTCAGCAACTGTCGCATGTCGTCATGTCGCGTGTCTACTATTTATTGATATACCTATAATATGTATTGTAGAGTGTGGAGATTGTTATGTAGAGTTACGTCAGTACTATTAGTTATTCTGTGGTAGAGTCTTATGAAGCTCTTTGTTTGTTAATTGTGGTAACTGTGGTAAGTATGTGCGCCTTCTGACCTTGTGCTGTGGCGTGCAGCCTCCTGGCGAACTTGGGCTAAGCCCAGTGTCCAGTGCCCAGTGTCCAGTCGCTGGACTATGCCCAAGTGTTCAGAGCCGCTGTCAGAATCACTCGTACAAGTTCAATGTGTGCTGGACTGCTGACCACCGCGCACTGTCGCCGGATCCTTGAATCCAGCTCACCGAGCAGTCTTTAAAATTATGCTAATGTTTCATTTAGTTAAATTGGGAGAACAAAATAGTATTATAATGAGGAAAGCTTAGATTACACCGCTGATATAGGTACGTATCTATCAGATCATATACCTTGTTGGTATCTAGATATGCGAACTGTGTAAGTATGTTGCTCAGTGGGAGTTAGAGAGCGACCTTAGAACTGGTACAGATGTGGAACTTAGTTTCGGCTTCAATACATCTATTAAAGCGTATTGTTAATCTTAGCGCCTACCCTAGGGGAATGTTTTCGTAAAGCTTTTATAACCTGCCTCGAACAGATCTAGTATTTTATTTGTACAGTTAAGCGTGTACAAAAAGAAAGCCCTCCGAATCACCTGCAGCCAGTTCACACGGCGGCGGTATGTCCGCGATGACGCGCTGCGTCAGTCCGTCACACGCACTCCGCACGCTGCACGCCCCACACGCCACACGCCCCGCGCACCCGCCGCGGCCGCCGCCGCCGCCGATGCGACCGGTTCGACTCCCAAGCAGCGCTCACACCTCGACACACTTAATCGACTTCCACCACATACTTTAACACAATATAGGTAGGTACTCGTATGTCCGTCGAAAACTCTTGTGTCGATAGAACGACAGATTTTTAAACGTGACAAAGCTCAAAATTTGGCAACTTCTACAGCGTAGTGAATCGATGTGCAGAGGTCGCTCAGTGACGAAGAAGCACGAAGCACGTGGAAGTGATGTCATGCCATGCATACGTGGAAGTGATGCCATGCCATGCGTACGCTGCAACTTGCAGTGCTGCTAGACGCTTGCCGCCTGCACTTGAAGGCCGCGCGCGGCGGCGACGGGGAGGCCCGGTCGCGCTGTCACGTGACGACACAACGGAACTTATCTTATCTCCACCGCGGCGATTCCCTTCCGCTGCGCGCGCGATCACCACCGGCTAACAATCGACCACTGTTTTGTTTCGAAGATAAACTTCACCGTTATAACATAATATACATTTAAACAATATTTTGTCGTTTACTCAATCACGAGTCAGAAAATTACCGATTATGTAGTAATAGTACTCGTATCATCATGTGCAAAACGGTAAATCGTAGCAAGATCCTATAAGTTTCCATAGTAAGTTTACTGTTTGTCCACAGTAGATGCAAGTCGTAGCAAGATCCTATAAGTTTCCATAGTAAGTTTACTATTTGTCCATGGTAGATGCAAATCGTAGCAAGATCCTATAAGTTTCCATAGTAAGTTTACTGTTTGTCCACAGTAGATGCAAGTCGTAGCAAGATCCTATAAGTTTCCATAGTAAGTTTACTGTTTGTCCACAGTAGATGCAAGTCGTAGCAAGATCCTATAAGTTTCCATAGTAAGTTTACTGTTTGTCCACAGTAGATGCAAGTCGTAGCAAGATCCTATAAGTTTCCATAGTAAGTTTACTGTTTGTCCACAGTAGATGCAAGTCGTAGCAAGATCCTATAAGTTTCCATGGTAAGTTTACTGTTTGTCCATAGATGTAAACGTGACTGCTTAATAAAGACTGATTCATCGACAGACTGTTGTGATAAACAAAAACCGGTCAAAAGCGAGTCGGACTCGCGCACCCGATAGTGGAATTAATGCAACTTTTGTTGATGGTTTCTGAAAAAGTGTGCTATTTAGAGACTTCTTTTATTTTTCCTGTAATCTTTACATGAACTTCTATCACATACAATTATTTCAGACTTTCATATGATACCCTACATGCCCTAGTAGCCCCACTTCGATATTTCAGACCCCTTCAGTCCCTGTTGCAAAAAATATAAATAGATTTTTATTTCTTTCCAAAATAGTTGGGCAAACGTGATCTAAATTTGTTCCAAATTTCAAGTTGATAGCATTAGTAGTTCTTGAGATATCCAGCTGTGACAGACAGACAGACAGACTGAGTCTCACCATAAGGGTTCCGTTTTACCATTTTGGTACGAAACCCTAAAAAGCAATGCAGTACAAAGTTGTTTCATCCCTAAAGGTTATATAGACCAAAAAGCTCGAGGTTCCGTGCAGCTTCACGGTGAGGTCTTGAACATAATAGCATTGCTGATACTGACACAGAAATAGTTACTTTCAATTACTCGCAGCAACTCTGACAGTTGGTCTCCATTTATTTATTTATTTATTTATTTATCTCAGGCGACGCAGGCCCATACATAAATACCTTAACCTAAACATACATATATTATATTCTCATTATAAAACGGTACTTCACTAGCTAACTCTTGAGCTGCTCTGTGGTACTTGTCCGCGGAAACGACGGAACACCACGTCCTGCGGCCAGAAGTCTTCTTCCATGACGACGGGCAGATAGCAATTCGGCACGCGCACCACGAACGCCTTGAAGTTGACGTTGCGGTGCGACTCCAATAACTGCATCCTCGGCGCGTACTTCGTCTTCTGGCGCACGTACTCCACGATGTCCTCCGCCTTAGTGGTGTAGTGCAGGCGGGAGATGTACACCGGTGTGTTCGGCTTTGCGGCACGCAAGCTGACTTCGGGCTCCGTAGGAGCTTTGCCGCAGCGGTTCTTGTTCGTTCGCGACCGGCGCTTCCTCCTTTGCACCGTCACGAAACCCTCATCATCAACCCTATTCGGTGCCTTTTTTGGCATAGGGTTCCTACTTGGAGCTCCTGGGGCACTCGCGGTGACGCTAGCGGATTCCTTTTCCTCGAATAGTGTAACTAGGGGAGGCTGGAGAAAGCTATTAGAAAGATTGAAAAGCTGATAACCACGTGTCCTGTATGTTGGTGCGGTATATGTTGGCAGCGGCGGCGACAGGCCTGTGATACATTGTTGTGCGTGCACGGTAACTAGAGAGCACACTGATAGTACATGTGTGCTGCATGAGTCACAAACACAAACGCGCCAGTTTCGATAGATCGATACATAGAATATTATTTGTGGTGATTTGCAAGTCTCTGCTCTGTCCATGCTCTAAATACTTCCACCATACGAATAGACAGAGATTATTCTGTAGGATAAAAGCAACAGCGACCATAGATATATATGTATGTACTAGCACTTTGCCCGCGACTTCGTCCGCGTGTATTTCGTACTTTCCTCTCAAAATTTCGAATATGTATGTTTATGATCTTTATCATTTATTTAGATTAATAAGTATTCGGGCCAATTTTTAAGTTTGTAGATCAACGGAATCAGATTTTTCAAATAAACTGTATCCCCGCTTTTCACCCCCACAGGGGTGGAATTTCGAAAAATAGTTTGTGACGTGTTCATTACTTGACTCAAAGATTATTTTACCAATTTTCGAGTAAATCAAGCCACGCAATAAAATCCTCCCCTGTAAAATTACCTACCCCTTTTCACCCCGTTAGGGGTACATTTTCGAAAAACCCTGATACACGTTATTCTCTATTTTTAGTCTTAAGTATAAATACTGAGTTTCGAGTTAATCGGACAGCCCGTTAAAATTGTTCCATACAAATTTTGACACCCCCCAATCCCTCTTTAGGGGGTAGTTTAGAAAAACAAAAATTGGCAAACTTCATAATTTACTTAGATAAGTATTCCTGCCAAGTTTCAAGTTTATTAACCAATTGAATAAGATTTTTCATATAAACTGTATCCCCGCTTTTCACCCCCACAGGGGTGGAATTTCGAAAAATCCTTTGGTATGTGCTCATGACTTGACTCAAAGATTATTTATACCAATTTTTGAGTTAATCAAGCAACGCAGTAAAATCCTCCCCTGTAAAATTAACTACCCCTTTTTACCCTGTTAAGGGTACATTTTCGAAAAACCCTGATACACGTTATTATCTATTTTTAGTCTTAAGTATAAATACTGAGTTTCAAGTTAATCGGACAGCCCGTTAAAATTCTTCCATACAAACTTTGACACCCCCCAATCCCCCTTTAGGGGGTAGTTAAGAAAAATAAAAAATGCCAAACTTAATCATTTACTTAGATAAGTATTCGTGCCAAGTTTCAAGTTTATTAACTCAAGGAATAAGATTTTTCATACAAACGAAATCCCCCCTTTTCACCCCCTTAAAGGTTGAATTTCCAAAAACCCCTTCTTAGTGCTCCCCTACATTATAAAAGGAAGCCGTGTGCAAAATTCCACATTCCTAGACCCAGTAGTTTCGGCTGTGCGTTGATATGTCAGTCAGTCAGTCAGTCAGTCAGTTTCTCCTTTTATATATATAGATAGATGACAGCGATAACACAAGGAGAAAAAAAAGAATAATCAAAATCGGTTCATAAACGACGAAGAACACATAAAAAGAAAACATAAGTATATAATTATATACGGTCGAATTGAGAAACCTCCTTTTTTGAAGTCGGTTAAAAAAGGAAAGAAAACGAAGAAAACGAGTTTTCTCAAAATTCAGATAAACTGTTTTCTTCCTTGTAGGTATGTGGGTACTCAGCTAAGTAATAACAGCCGCACGGGTCGATCGATCAGCTGCCGCCGTGGGTTCATGGATGGGTTACCATCTTTACATACCTACCGAGACTCATCCGTGCCTCCGAAAAGCACGTTAAACCTTTGGTCTCGGTCGTCATTCTTGGTACATAGATCATGATATGGAAAAGGTCACAATTTACACAGTATGTACAGATGTACATCGTGTGCACTGTATATTGTCGAGTACAGATGTACATCGTGTGCACTGTATATTGTCGTGATAGTGTCGAGTACAGATGTACATCGTGTGCACTGTATATTGTCGTGATAGTGTCGAGTACAGATGTACATCGTGTGCACTGTATATTGTCGAGTACAGATGTATACATCGTGTGCACTGCATATTGTCGTGATAGTGTCGAGTACAGATGTACCTACATCGTGCGCACTGTATATTGTCGTGATAGTGTCGAGTACAGATGACATCGTGTGCACTGTATATTGTCGTGATAGTGTCGAGTACAGTAGGTATCTGAGAATATTGAATTTCGGAGCCTGGTTGTTAATCGACCTGTAGGATGAGAATCGCGCAAGCTCTTATTGCTGAATGTAGACTTCCATGACGACTGCATTATACACTGTCTGCTACAGTTTGTATTTCTTTATACTTAGAATAAATTGAGGAATATGTTATTGCGAAACATGAAAGGAGGACGCCAGCGAGCGGCAGCTCGGAGCTCCAACTGTGGAATGTTATTGCGTTGATAGAAACAAAGTAACTGCTAAGAAACTCATCCATTTTCAGTGAAACTATACCAATTATGACAGTGAATCCAAAGCAGAGGTGTGGTGCTATTCTGTAAAAATCTCACCGTGAAAACTTAGGTGAAGTGAGCGTAGAGTGAGCTGTCAATAGTGTCAATTCCTAGCAAAAACCAAACTCACTTCACCTAAGTTTTCACGGTGAGATTTTTACAGAATCGACCGGCTGATTTTTGAAACCTGTATTTAACGCTAAATGAATGTAGTGGTAGGTGTCATGTTTAGGGTGACTGGTAATTAGTGACCGATACTTAAACACGTGATTTTACTCATCATTATGAACAACTTTTACTACGGGACCAAACCTGAAATCGTGAAAAAAAAAAACAGCTATTCTCTATATTTAATTTTTGACGAGTTAGACGAACATAAATGTAGGGAACAGCTGATTTTTTTTTCGCGATTTCAGGTTTGGTCCCATAGTAAAAGTTGTTCATAATGATGAGTACAATCACGTGTTTAAGTATCGGTCACTAATTACCAGTCACCCTATATATATATATACACCATGCAGCGAAACACGACGCCGACAATGTTACGTGTATAGTTCATAGTTTTAAGGTTTTTAATATGTATTAGTTTATTATTGTATGAGATTATTTTGTGTATTTTATCTATGGGCCTTAGTAGCCTGATAATAAAATTATTATTATTATTATTATATAGGCAGGGAGGGACCTACTTACTGGGCTCGATATTGAAAATTCGTTGTCTAAAATCATAAGCATTTGGACATAATTTAAAAGGCGAGTGGGCCGCGCAGAGGAGTGGCCGGGGGTGGCAGCCTGCTGGCGACCCTGCGGGGCGCGGGGCAGGGGCGGGGGCAGGGGCGCAGGGTGCGGAGGGGTGTCATTTCACTAATTAACTCGTTGGGCGCGCCGCCACTCCATTACCGACTGTTTATTGTGACAATTATTCCACCTGAGCCGCTCCCCGTGCCCCGCAACCCGCGCCCACCAGCTCATCATTCACGAAACTGCCTCGCCTACGTTTTCAGCGGAATATTATTTCCCTAATACCGAAGTTTCCAATGAAAGTGACCAGCGCGACTCACAGGTCAGCTGCTGCCAGCTGCGGTCACCTGCTGGCTGCTGCTTATTATACGCGGTTACTCGCATCGCCTTACAAGCTGTTTTGGCTGCAGCCTGCAGGGACAAAATGTATAACTAGCAAAACTATAAACAGATGATCGCGCTGGGATTTGCAGCAATCAGTTTGGTAGGTACTCTCAGCCAGCATATCTGTTCATTGCGTGTGAGAGCGGCTGTCTACTGTCTGGTTCACTTCGTACACGGAACTATACTGATTCCTACTGTGGCCTATCACAGAACGCATCTCTACATTGTCTGGCTTATGCGTTTGTGACTAATTGTGACGCTTCCTTTACTCTGGTTGTAAGTCTGATGGTCAAAAACTTAGACAGAAGGTCCCTTATGTAGGGACTGAATAAATTAACCGACTTGGTATTACATGGGTCTCACAACTTTTTATGGTAGAAGAACTGAGTTGCGAGACTTGTTTTTTTTTACAAGTTATGTTTTTGATGGCATAGGCATATAGCGCTGATTGAGCGGTAATTATGATTATACAGTAGAGCATCACCAGGACACCAGCACATTGTAGACATGCCTTCAGTCGGCTGCCGCCCGGGCCAACGAGAACGAGCCGGCCGGCGGACGGCGGGCGGCGGCGGCATAACCCTGACCCTTCAGAAACCCTTGTAGGTAGGTACTTATTGACATTTAAAATTAAAGCATTAGGTATTCTTTGATAGATAATTAAATGAATATCGGCCATCAGGCGGGAAACAATAAACAGTTTCTTGTTTTAATTACATCTGGCGACATACGCGACCCATTTCATACGCACACAATGAGCGGCGCGCGACGTGTTCGCGGTGTGTGTGAGTGCGTGTGTGCATGATTGTGTGCGTGCGGGTGATAAGAGGTCGCGCGATAACCCGCGCGAGGCCGCCGATCACTCGGAAACTTTAGCGCTACCAAACTATTTCAGTTGGAATATTTACATCGATGTACGACGCTATTGGGGGGAACAGCAGACATACCAGGCTTTAGCTCTTAGTACATGTGTCTCCTGGTGCACATGCACCATGACACCATGCGCTCAGGCAACATTCATAAATGGTATTCGCAAGTGCACGAGAGGTGGAAGGAGAGTAGGGAGGCCTTTGCCCTGCAGTGGGACACCACAGGCTAATAATAATAATAAGTGCACGAGCCCGCATCCCCAATCGTGAGTCCTGCAGAGACCGCGCCCGCTCATCGAGACATGCCGCGAGTATGTCCTGCAGAGACCGCGCCCGCTCATCGAGACATGCCGCGAGTATGTCCTGCAGAGACCGCGCCCGCTCATCGAGACATGCCGCGAGTATGTCCTGCAGAGACCGCGCCCGCTCATCGAGACATGCCGCGAGTATGTCCTGCAGAGACCGCGCCCGCTCATCGAGACATGCCGCGAGTATGTCCTGCAGAGACCGCGCCCGCTCATCGAGACATGCCGCTAGTATGTCCTGCAGAGACCGCGCCCGCTCAACGAGACTATTCGAGACATGCCGCGAGTATGTCCTGCAGAGACCGCGCCCGCTCAACGAGACTATTCGAGACATGCCGCGAGTATGTCCTGCAGAGACCGCGCCCGCTCAACGAGACTATTCGAGACATGCCGCGAGTATGTCCTGCAGAGACCGCGCCCGCTCAACGAGACTATTCGAGACATGCCGCGAGTATGTCCTGCAGAGACCGCGCCCGCTCAACGAGACTATTCGAGACATGCCGCGAGTATGTCCTGCAGAGACCGCGCCCGCTCATCGAGACATGCCGCTAGTATGTCCTGCAGAGACCGCGCCCGCTCAACGAGACTATTCGAGACATGCCGCGAGTATGTCCTGCAGAGACCGCGCCCGCTCAACGAGACTATTCGAGACATGCCGCGAGTATGTCCTGCAGAGACCGCGCCCGCTCAACGAGACTATTCGAGACATGCCGCGAGTATGTCCTGCAGAGACCGCGCCCGCTCAACGAGACTATTCGAGACATGCCGCGAGTATGTCCTGCAGAGACCGCGCCCGCTCAACGAGACTATTCGAGACATGCCGCGAGTATGTCCTGCAGAGACCGCGTCCGCTCAACGAGACTATTCGAGACATGCCGCGAGTATGTCCTGCAGAGACCGCGTCCGCTCAACGAGACTATTCGAGACATGCCGCGAGTATGTCCTGCAGAGACCGCGTCCGCTCAACGAGACTATTCGAGACATGCCGCGAGTATGTCCTGCAGAGACCGCGTCCGCTCAACGAGACTATTCGAGACATGCCGCGAGTATGTCCTGCAGAGACCGCGTCCGCTCAACGAGACTATTCGAGACATGCCGCGAGTATGTCCTGCAGAGACCGCGTCCGCTCAACGAGACTATTCGAGACATGCCGCGAGTATGTCCTGCAGAGACCGCGTCCGCTCAACGAGACTATTCGAGACATGCCGCGAGTATGTCCTGCAGAGACCGCGTCCGCTCAACGAGACTATTCGAGACATGCCGCGAGTATGTCCTGCAGAGACCGCGTCCGCTCAACGAGACTATTCGAGACATGCCGCGAGTATGTCCTGCAGAGACCGCGTCCGCTCAACGAGACTATTCGAGACATGCCGCGAGTATGTCCTGCAGAGACCGCGTCCGCTCAACGAGACTATTCGAGACATGCCGCGAGTATGTCCTGCAGAGACCGCGTCCGCTCAACGAGACTATTCGAGACATGCCGCGAGTATGTCCTGCAGAGACCGCGTCCGCTCAACGAGACTATTCGAGACATGCCGCGAGTATGTCCTGCAGAGACCGCGTCCGCTCAACGAGACTATTCGAGACATGCCGCGAGTATGTCCTGCAGAGACCGCGTCCGCTCAACGAGACTATTCGAGACATGCCGCGAGTATGTCCTGCAGAGACCGCGTCCGCTCAACGAGACTATTCGAGACATGCCGCGAGTATGTCCTGCAGAGACCGCGTCCGCTCAACGAGACTATTCGAGACATGCCGCGAGTATGTCCTGCAGAGACCGCGTCCGCTCAACGAGACTATTCGAGACATGCCGCGAGTATGTCCTGCAGAGACCGCGTCCGCTCAACGAGACTATTCGAGACATGCCGCGAGTATGTCCTGCAGAGACCGCGTCCGCTCAACGAGACTATTCGAGACATGCCGCGAGTATGTCCTGCAGAGACCGCGTCCGCTCAACGAGACTATTCGAGACATGCCGCGAGTATGTCCTGCAGAGACCGCGTCCGCTCAACGAGACTATTCGAGACATGCCGCGAGTATGTCCTGCAGAGACCGCGTCCGCTCAACGAGACTATTCGAGACATGCCGCGAGTATGTCCTGCAGAGACCGCGTCCGCTCAACGAGACTATTCGAGACATGCCGCGAGTATGTCCTGCAGAGACCGCGTCCGCTCAACGAGACTATTCGAGACATGCCGCGAGTATGTCCTGCAGAGACCGCGTCCGCTCAACGAGACTATTCGAGACATGCCGCGAGTATGTCCTGCAGAGACCGCGTCCGCTCAACGAGACTATTCGAGACATGCCGCGAGTATGTCCTGCAGAGACCGCGTCCGCTCAACGAGACTATTCGAGACATGCCGCGAGTATGTCCTGCAGAGACCGCGTCCGCTCAACGAGACTATTCGAGACATGCCGCGAGTATGTCCTGCAGAGACCGCGTCCGCTCAACGAGACTATTCGAGACATGCCGCGAGTATGTCCTGCAGAGACCGCGTCCGCTCAACGAGACTATTCGAGACATGCCGCGAGTATGTCCTGCAGAGACCGCGTCCGCTCAACGAGACTATTCGAGACATGCCGCGAGTATGTCCTGCAGAGACCGCGTCCGCTCAACGAGACTATTCGAGACATGCCGCGAGTATGTCCTGCAGAGACCGCGTCCGCTCAACGAGACTATTCGAGACATGCCGCGAGTATGTCCTGCAGAGACCGCGTCCGCTCAACGAGACTATTCGAGACATGCCGCGAGTATGTCCTGCAGAGACCGCGCCCGCTCAACGAGACTATTCGAGACATGCCGCGAGTATGTCCTGCAGAGACCGCGCCCGCTCAACGAGACTATTCGAGACATGCCGCGAGTATGTCCTGCAGAGACCGCGCCCGCTCAACGAGACTATTCGAGACATGCCGCGAGTATGTCCTGCAGAGACCGCGCCCGCTCAACGAGACTATTCGAGACATGCCGCGAGTATGTCCTGCAGAGACCGCGCCCGCTCAACGAGACTATTCGAGACATGCCGCGAGTATGTCCTGCAGAGACCGCGCCCGCTCAACGAGACTATTCGAGACATGCCGCGAGTATGTCCTGCAGAGACCGCGCCCGCTCAACGAGACTATTCGAGACATGCCGCGAGTATGTCCTGCAGAGACCGCGCCCGCTCAACGAGACTATTCGAGACATGCCGCGAGTATGTCCTGCAGAGACCGCGTCCGCTCAACGAGACTATTCGAGACATGCCGCGAGTATGTCCTGCAGAGACCGCGTCCGCTCAACGAGACTATTCGAGACATGCCGCGAGTATGTCCTGCAGAGACCGCGTCCGCTCAACGAGACTATTCGAGACATGCCGCGAGTATGTCCTGCAGAGACCGCGTCCGCTCAACGAGACTATTCGAGACATGCCGCGAGTATGTCCTGCAGAGACCGCGTCCGCTCAACGAGACTATTCGAGACATGCCGCGAGTATGTCCTGCAGAGACCGCGTCCGCTCAACGAGACTATTCGAGACATGCCGCGAGTATGTCCTGCAGAGACCGCGTCCGCTCAACGAGACTATTCGAGACATGCCGCGAGTATGTCCTGCAGAGACCGCGTCCGCTCAACGAGACTATTCGAGACATGCCGCGAGTATGTCCTGCAGAGACCGCGTCCGCTCAACGAGACTATTCGAGACATGCCGCGAGTATGTCCTGCAGAGACCGCGTCCGCTCAACGAGACTATTCGAGACATGCCGCGAGTATGTCCTGCAGAGACCGCGTCCGCTCAACGAGACTATTCGAGACATGCCGCGAGTATGTCCTGCAGAGACCGCGTCCGCTCAACGAGACTATTCGAGACATGCCGCGAGTATGTCCTGCAGAGACCGCGTCCGCTCAACGAGACTATTCGAGACATGCCGCGAGTATGTCCTGCAGAGACCGCGCCCGCTCAACGAGACTATTCGAGACATGCCGCGAGTATGTCCTGCAGAGACCGCGTCCGCTCAACGAGACTATTCGAGACATGCCGCGAGTATGTCCTGCAGAGACCGCGCCCGCTCAACGAGACTATTCGAGACATGCCGCGAGTATGTCCTGCAGAGACCGCGTCCGCTCAACGAGACTATTCGAGACATGCCGCGAGTATGTCCTGCAGAGACCGCGCCCGCTCAACGAGACTATTCGAGACATGCCGCGAGTATGTCCTGCAGAGACCGCGCCCGCTCAACGAGACTATTCGAGACATGCCGCGAGTATGTCCTGCAGAGACCGCGCCCGCTCAACGAGACTATTCGAGACATGCCGCGAGTATGTCCTGCAGAGACCGCGCCCGCTCAACGAGACTATTCGAGACATGCCGCGAGTATGTCCTGCAGAGACCGCGCCCGCTCAACGAGACTATTCGAGACATGCCGCGAGTATGTCCTGCAGAGACCGCGTCCGCTCAACGAGACTATTCGAGACATGCCGCGAGTATGTCCTGCAGAGACCGCGCCCGCTCAACGAGACTATTCGAGACATGCCGCGAGTATGTCCTGCAGAGACCGCGTCCGCTCAACGAGACTATTCGAGACATGCCGCGAGTATGTCCTGCAGAGACCGCGCCCGCTCAACGAGACTATTCGAGACATGCCGCGAGTATGTCCTGCAGAGACCGCGCCCGCTCAACGAGACTATTCGAGACATGCCGCGAGTATGTCCTGCAGAGACCGCGCCCGCTCAACGAGACTATTCGAGACATGCCGCGAGTATGTCCTGCAGAGACCGCGCCCGCTCAACGAGACTATTCGAGACATGCCGCGAGTATGTCCTGCAGAGACCGCGCCCGCT